>VOQZ01001544.1:0-61081 GCA_008079305.1 Phytophthora palmivora | reverse complement strand
AGTAGCCGAGACGACAATATTGCTGCTGAAAGCAATGGGCTTTCCGAGTCACCATCGCCGAGTCCGTGGATCTAAGTGATTGGAACCTTGACTTGGCTAGCGTGGAGCTGTTACGTTGGAGGGGAAGCTGAGGAAAGCTTTCGGATGCAGATCAAACCCCGGCTATTGACAGCTTCTGATGGTGGCCCACAACTCGGCGGAATGAGCCTCAACTCGGCGAAATATCGAGTAAGACCCCATAACCTGAAGGATCAAAGGGTGGTCAACAGCGACGAACCCAAGCAAGATCACGACGATAAGACACCCGAGACGAAAGAAAGGCGAGAGGTTTCGGGCGCCAGCAGGAACGCCGTACTTGAAGACTCGCACATGTTGAGTCCGAAAGAAATCGAACTCGGCTAGGTCGAAATAAAGTGGAATCCGAAGAAGACAACTCGGCTGAAGCGGAAGAAGATTCCGACGATGACCATGGTTACCGCCCAGCCGAGATGAAACGATCAAGACCAGATCTATCACCTCAGCAACGACAGGGCTGATCAGGGGGATCCCAGTACCTGGAATTGAGGTCGCATGTTTCCTTGGACAAGATAGCCCAGTTCGACGGCCGGTGGTATCGATCCGATGACTCGCTACAGTGGCTGAAGAGGTTCATCTACGAGATGAAAGGAACACGTATGCCCCAAGACTCTTGGTGCGACCCTTCTCGCTTAGCCTTGGCCGAACAGCGAAAAGTTGGTATCGCCAACTCCCGAGGAAGACCCAAACGCGGTGGAACCTGCTGAGCGAGGCGTTCCTGGATTACTACTGCTCACAGTTTGATCAATCGGCCAGGACGCGATACTACTCGGCTAAGCGTAAGGATAAAGAGACGATCTGCGATTTCTTGACTCGGCTAAATGGGTATGCACGAACGGCGAAGATCCAGTATGAGCGTGGTGGGGCCGATGCTGCCGACCATGTCGAGCAGTTCCTTCTGAATTGCGGTGACGATGACATCATGGACATGCTGTACCCGCTTCAGCTAAACGATATCCACCGAGTCGAGCAGATCATCAACAGGATGATTCTGGGCGAAAAGCGGAAGAAACAACGAGATCGGCTAGTTTCGGGAGAAGCCGAGATGAAATGTGCCGAGATGACCGACGGAATGATCGACGCCGAGATGACAAACGCGACAGGCCGCCGAGAAGACAAGAGAGATGTACGCCGAGAAGACCGTAGAAGTGATCGACGCCGAGAAGAGAGTCGGGATCGACGGATAAACACCGCGGACTACGTCGTCGAGGAACTTTACGGGTCGACAGGACACATCGAAGCAGGCCGGGGCCAACTAAGCCGAGACGCCGAGCTATATGATTCTGAAGACTCGGACAATACAGTGCATATGGTCAAGATGAAAACGCCGAGTCAGAAGATGACACAGATTACGTTGATGCCGGATTCACCAATGACCGAAGCGACTCGGCTAGGACCCCGAGGAACTCGGCTAGACCATTTAGAGGACCGACTGAGGGACGAGACCGCCGGGATACCTCGAGAGAACGCCAGCAATATGGGCCTTGCGCAGCTTGCGGAGGCATGGGCCACTCGGCTCACTTTTGTCGGAGACGGTGCAAGTTCTGCAAACAAGTCCATGAAGTCGGCCAATGTGAACTCTTCCGCCGCTATGAAAAGCTGGCTTCCTTCGTCAAGAATAACGTTGACAAGTCCAAAGTCCCAGAAGAACTCCAAGATCTCTACACGCCGAGTGATTTAAACTCGGCAGCCCGCCAACACTGACTGGGTTGGAATTTTCCGGGCTGCCACAGTCAGCTGGACCTGTGGTGGAGGCGAACTTCGTGTTCGCCTTCGTAGGGGAAGCAGGATGGCCCGAGGGATCGGTTGGGACGGACGAAGGAATGTGTGATAGCGACGGTAATGAACGTGAATCCGAGGAGTCGGATGAAGACGACTCGGCGATGGTGAGTGCAGCGGCGACTCGGCGGTATGATGGTGTGACACCTAGACCGCGAGTGGTGAAGTTACTTCGGGGTGAGCGACTCGGCTGGTGGTCGTCACAGAAGTTTGACCGCCGAGTTCGGATGCGCGCACTCGTAATGGGCGCTGTGAATGACAAGCGAGTGAAGATATTGCTTGACACTGGAGCAAACGTCTCGGCGGTGAGCTCTACACTGGCTAGAAAACTGCGATTGAAGCAGTACGCCAGCCGAGACCAACAGATTGATATCCAAGGGATCGGTAAAGACAAGGTGTCGACCACCCACAAAGCATTGGTAAAGTTACACTCGGCTGGGAGGTTGTTTACGAGTTTGAGGTATGGATAATGCCTCATCATGCCGGGGTCGACCTCATACTAGGCACCGACTTCATGATCCCCGCGGGAATTCGGCTGGATCTCTACAACTCGGCGGCTAAGCAACCCGATGAAGTGGTGGTTCCTTGCTACGGTCATTAAAGGACACGGATGACCAAACATATGGGTTGCAGACTGCAGATGGGCCTACGGAAGCAGTATGCCTGTCAGACCATGCAACAGCCGAGTGAGTTGACCCACGAATTTTGGGTGAGGCGAACAGATGATTGGATACCCACCATAGTGATGAATGCCAAAGGCAAGGCAACCAGGGTTTACTTGACCAATACACGGCCAACGTCGGTATGGTGCCCAGCACACTTCCCAGTTGTAATTTGGCTACCACATGGGAAGCTACCACCTGAAGGGTACGTGCGATTGAACTCGGCTAAGTATCGGGATTGGCAAGTACTCGCGTACGAATCAGCAATCGACAAAGATTTGCTGTACAAAGAACAGGAGCTGTACGCAGACTGGCTATCCCGACAACCACCAGCTGTCGAGCGCAAACCGTATCACTGGCCCAAAGGGGTGAAGGAGAGACCGCTTGAGGCCAAAAAGGGAAACAGTTAACGTGCGCCGAGCGCTGGGCCGCTGTGGATGCCGAGAAGAAGGTGACGGATACTCCGGGAATCACAGCCGAGTCGAAGGGGATTGACTCAGACGATACGCATGGGTTAGCCGAGTTGGAGAGAATTAACTCGGCTATGGAGCCACCGAGTGAATATTGCACTCAGCGAGGCGTCATGAAGGAAGGCAGAGATGCAGAGTCTCACCTGACTCAGCTGGATATGTCCGAAACTTGTTTGGAAGATCAGGCCGACTCGGCTAATGAAGCCAATGACGACCCTGATGTACTGGAAGCGACCCATGATGCAGTAGCTAACAACCCTGAAGAAGACCTTCGGCTGCGATATCTTGCTGCAGCAGCAAGTACTAACGACGATGAACCGGTAGCTGAGTCCGATCACCGGTTCTCTCACTTTGAGAGGAAAGGAGAGACGCTTCATCTGGAGGATTACGCTCATGAATTGGCTTTCCTACCTGACCTCAGTGAGGAAGTGCCTATTGAACTTGACTACAATGGAACTAATGTGAAGTGTCCAACCCACACTCCTGAGCAAGCAACTCGGCTGACGGAGCTACTGAAACGGAATGAACAGATAATGATATCCAGTGGTAACGCTTTACCTCCGCCAGCTTACGGCGTTGTGTGTGATATTGATGTGGGTGATCATCCACCTATCAAGCAGCGAGCTCGGCGGGTAGCACTGAAGTACCTGAAACCACTATACGAGTTGCTCAAGGGACTGTTACGAGCGAAATTGGTGTCATTTTCGAAGAGTCCGTGGGCCTCGCCCATCGTTATTGTTCTCAAGAAGAACGGTGTGGATATTAGATTGTGTATCGACTACAAGAAGGTGAATGCAATTACGATGATTATGGAATATGCGATGCCATTAGTGGATGATTTACTTTCGGAATTGGAGAGATACCTGTGGTTTTGCTCACTGGACGCAGCTAGTGGTTTTTGGGCGGTGATGATGACCAGCCGAGCTCGGCGGATCTCAGCTTTTGTGTGTGCCTTAGGGCATTTGAATGGTTACGTATGCCGTTTGGATTGAAGAATGCCCCTATGATATACCAAAGAATGATTGATAACGCATTATGGGGGTATGTCCAACCGAAAGGTGGATGGTCGGAGTTCGCTAAAAGGATCCGCCGAGCGGAAGAAGTAGCGGCAACTCGGCGACAGAGTCAAGGGGGTGACCCAACTCAACCGCCGAGTTCATTGACCAAATTTGCGGCTGACAACCGAGCTCTAGCCGAGCTCGATCCGCTCCAAGAATTGATTGACAGCCCTGAGGGCGATATGTTCACGTGTGGAGAACCCGACCAATCGGTTTTGACGCCCGTATTTACACGGCGATCGTTTGTGGATGACATTTGCTTTGGTGGAGTAACTTTCGATGAATGTCTGGAGACATTGGATAGGCTGCTGACTCGGCTAGCTGAGTGCAGGATCAGTGTCAGCTTTTCGAAAAGCATATTTGTGCAGCCCAAGGTTGACTTCCTGTCACATGAAGTAACCTCCGAGGGAATACGAGCTGACCCAAAGAAAACTCTTGCCATAGCCGAGCTCCCATTCCCGAAATCGAAGAAAGGCATACAAGCATTTCTAGGGGCATTGAACTACTACGGCAGGTTCATCCAGAACCTGGCTGTGTATGGGGCAGTACTCTATCAGCTAAAGGACAGCGATTTCGACGGTGACAAAGACTTGTCGGCCGCTCAAGCAGCTTTCGCTGAGTTAAAAAGCCGAGTGGCAACTGCGCCAATTCTGCGCCATTTCGACTCGGCTAAAGAGGTTCACATCATGCTTTTTGCCAATAATTGGGCATTAAGTAGCACACTTATGCAGATGCATGACGACAAGCTGCACCCCGTACGATTTTGCGGCAGGGTATTGAAGGAAAATGAAGTTAATTATCACCCAGCCGAGAAAGAAGTGTTAGCGCTACTCCAGCTACTGAAGATATGCCATACACTGCTGGCAGGCAAAGTGTTACATGTACACACTCGGTTCTCAACGCTGGAATGGGTTTTCCAGTCCACGTCGTTATATGGCCGAGCTGTAAGTTTCGCGGTACTATTGTCACCCTACCATCTGAAGATAAAGAGAGTGCGAGAACGTGATGTCGACTTCGTCCAATTGTTGCAAGCGTCAATAACCCCGCATGTGGGGTTAGACGAGTCACTGGAGCACATCGCCCCGCCGTCGAAGAACTCGGCTACGGTCCGACTGGACCCTGAGCTCCTGTATGCCACACTACCACGGCATTATAAGGGGCACGTACTGTCCTTTGATGGATCGGCAAGACGGAAAAGAATGGCGGCTATGGCAGCTGTTCATGGATATTGTGGCGCTTACCCGAGTGGGACATTGAGATCGCTGCGAGTGCGTACCTCTCGTCGACCACGGTCAATTTAGCCGAGTACACGGGGATGAACAATGGGGTGAAAGCAGCTATCGACCGTGGGGTGACAGATTTGGTGATCGTGGGCGACTCGCGGCTTGCAATCCAGCAATCCATGGGGGTGATAGCCTGTAAGAAGGAAACGCTTCAAGTCGAGTTGGCACGCCACAAGGAATTGACAAAAATTTGAATTCGGTCAAATACCTACATGTGATACGACTATACAACTCGGCTGCCGACTCAATGGCCACAGAAGCATTGGAAACCCAAATTAGCCGAGTAGTTCTGAACGCTGAACGAAAAGCCGAGTTGAAGACCCTGAATCGGATACCAGAAATTTTGTATACAGCCGGTGATGGCACTAACGATTGCGAAGAAGGCCCGAAAGCGTGCCCGATTACTCGTAGCCAGGTACGCCGAGTCCGTTTCAAAGATGACGAGAGCAAAGAAACAAACAAGCCGGTACCGGCAAACGAGGAAGACTCGACTCAGCCGGAAGCAACAGAACCCGACCTGAACGGTGAACTCGAGATCCGAAGGCGTCAGCCAGCTAGGCGAATTGAAACCAGCGGTGAAGCTGAGTTCGGGACACACAGCCGAGTTCACAAGGAGACGAAGCCGAGTTGAACACCTCAAGGGCACCAAGCGCCGATAATATTGACCCGGCGGTCGTCCAAGCCGAACGACGGCGACGCATTGACAAAGCCCAAGATGAAGAGCTACGGTGGGCAGATCTTAAAGCTTACCTGAGAGGCGAGCTGAGTCAACTGTCATTCCGCCGAGTTAGAAATGCCGGTAAAGTGGCGGACGATTTTGTACTCAGCGAAGATGGACTGTTATACCGGCATAATCGAAGTCGCCGACGAGGTGGAGATGACGAGCCGAGTCCGAACCTTAGATTGGTGGTTCCAACCACCATAGTCGATGAAGTCCTTCAGAACTGTCATAACTCGGTGGAGGAGGTCACCAAGGGATTGTGCGGACCTATCACCGAGTCAAGTCCGACTACTACTGGATTGGGTTATATGCAGATGTGGTGCGGCATGTTCAGTCATGCGAAGATTGTTGTACCAGTAAGAGCAAGCCTCAGCTCAGAGGATATTCCCCTGGCAACATCGTGTCAGACCGACCATTCCATATCGTGTCGATGGACTTTGTAATACCACTCCCACGAACTCGGCGAGGCAACACAGCTCTACTACTGTTTCAAGATCACTTCACTGGGTTCGTGATAGCGAAGGCAATGGCCGAGACAGGGGCACTGGAAGTGGCAAAAGTAGTTGAAGAAAGTGTCTTCCGGAGGTTTGGTGCTCCATCCCTGGTTCGCCATGACAGAGACCCCAGGTTCATGAGTGAGGTGTTCCAGAAGTTCTCAGAGATGATGCAGTCAAGGTCAAGAGCCACGCTGAGTTACAGACCACAAGCCAACGGTCAACAAGAGCGGTCAGTGAAGACAATGATCCAGACAGTGCGGGTTTACGTGGAAGATCCATTACAAGCTGACTGGGATGATATAGCCGAGAAGATGGTATACGCAATAAACAACTCAAGAGACTCTACTCGGCAAGAAACCCCATTTTACCTGGTACATGGTTGGGATGCGCGATCAACGATGAAGGCTATGACGGAGTCAGTCAGGTACGGTCAAAGCAGCTCAGCTGAATTAGCCGCTCCAGCCGAGTGGCGCCGAGAAGCAAATCGACAAAGAGAAGTTGCATTACGTCTAGCAGCCGAGTACCAGTTGAGGAGAAAGCCCGCCGAGCGAAAGAGCATAATGAGTCGCTGAGCCGAGTTGAACAGCGAGCCACGCCTCAAGCTAGAAGCAATTCGGAAACCGCCGAGTCGGGAGGAACATCAGCCGAGTCGGTTGAAGCCACCGCCGAGTCGATGGGAACCCCTGCCAACTCTACGAAGTCGCTGTTCAAGGAAGGTGACCAAGTGTGGTTGTTCATGGAACGAGTGAAGCAAGGGCTCACTAAGAAACTCGCTCACAGATGGCATGGCCCATTCAGAGTGAAGAGGAAAGTCGAGGAGTTTGCATACGAGTTGGAATTGCCTGACAAGAGCGGATACAGGTTCTACCCGGTGATCCATGTGTCTCGATTGAAGAAAGTGGTTGACGCCGAGAAGAGACCCACGACTCGGCTCATAGCCGAGCTTGAAGAAATCAACGGTTTGACTTCGATGAAGAATTGCTCCCAGAGGACAGCTGGGAACCTGACGAAGGCGCCAATCAGTATGAAGTTGAGGCCATTTTGGATGACGAGTTACCACTATCCACCAGTACATCAAGGAATGAGCGAAGGTTCAAAGTGAAGTGGGTCGGCTATGAGGAGCCGAGTTGGGAACCTTTGTCGAATTTGTCTTGTGGAGGATTACTCTTTGATTATTTGCGCCAAAAGAAACGGGAAAATCGTCTGCAAATGGTGCAAGTTGCAGATGAAGAATAACAATCCATTGCACTGGAAGAACCCGGCCAGCTCAGTGAAGATAGCAGGCTGAGCTGGGCGAAATGCTACTGCATCAACTTATATATGATTATATGATTTACGAAATGGAAAAGATATGAAGATGGAGCCTAACCTAAATTTCCTGCAACCGCGAGGGATCTGACGAAGCCGAGTCACCTGGGGGAAGACTACTTGGCGGCTGGGCAGCGACTGCTTGAGCTGCTGAAGCCAAGATCTCGATAGCCGAGCTCGGTGACTGAGCTGGACTAGGAATAGCCGGGTCGACGGCCGTCGGCAACTGAACCCCAGCGGAAGCAACCGGGGAGTCGGGTCCGAACAAGGAGGTTGTCGGAGACGCACCTCGAAGGTTCGGGGACCCCAGTCCATCATCCGACGCCGGGCGGGGAGTAGTCCCACCGAGATCCTCGAAGATGAAAATCCCGGTACGGTTCTCTCGCGGTGGAAGTCCAATAGGGATCCGCGGTGGATCCGGCTCGGCTAAATCCACGTCGTCATCAATGGATTCGTCAACAACACGAGGATCCATGCCGTGAGGAGCGAACACCATAAACTCGGGGTTCCGAGGTCGAAAGCAGGTGTTGAACGGATGACGGGCTGGGTCTAACAACCACCATGCCCGCCAAGGTTCGTGGTGATCCACAGCAAGGACCTCTTCCGACCAGAGCGCACTGTCCGGCACCCAAGGTAAGTTCACCAAAGGGTAGAGCGGAACTGACGGGTCGAAGTACAACTCCGAATCAACTCGAGGAGTTGGCAATCCACCACTGGACTGGGCTGTGACAGCCGAGTACAACGCATCTGAAGCTGCCGCCATGAGACCCCGCAAAGCGTCACCTCGGCGTTTCCGCTCGATGCGATATTGAGTCCACACGTTGTAGACTGCAATAAGCTCATCTGGCGGGATGCTAGAGTCGAAGGCAGGGTGAAGCCCGATCAACACGCTAGCCTCGACCAACCAGTGAGTCCGTTCGCACATGGCCACGAAGAAGCGAGTATGTGCAGCCAAGTCAGCAGCCGAGTTAGGGGACCCCGATGCAGGAAGGTCTCCCCGGAGTCGCACCCATAAATCTCCAAGAGTCTCCATGAGTGATGACGGCCGAGTATGGACAACTAGCCGAGACCGAGCCTCAGCTAAAACCGACGGAGAGAAAAATGTTGGGAGATCCGGCAACATACGCCGTAACTGCTGGAAAGGGTGCCGAGGATTGAACACATCCACGAACGAACGCACTCCGGCCAGAGTTGAGAGAGTGGCGCGGACACGAGGCTTAGCACCACCAGAAGGCTCCAAAGGAACTCGGCCAGATTGGCAGCTCAGTATTCCAGCCCAACAGCGCTCGGCGCCAGCGTGGAAGAACGGCAAAGTCCGGAGTCTCGCCAGCTGAGGAGTGATGCGCGAGTCCCTTGAGGCCGACTGCATGGCTCTAGTGCGGAGCTGCGCCAGTGAAACTTGCAGCTGAGCTGGGAGAGCCACCTCTGCAGATCGCCGAGTAGAGTCGGAAACCGGAGCCGAGCTAACAACGCTGGTAGGCTGTGGAGCCGAGTTGGAAGCGGGAGCCGAGTTGCGAGAGGTAGATCCTTGGGAGCCCGTTATGGAAGTTCCAGAAGGAACCGCTCGACCAGATTCAGGATCCCCAGACTCGGCTGCCGCTGACACTTGCGCCTGGGACTTACCAGGAACGGCTTTCCGTCTCTTCTTGGGACGAGCCGAGTCGCTATCGTCCGAACCACCACTTGGTGACAATGAGCGATGCTTGTACTTGTGCTTGTGTCTGCGCTTGTGCTTGTGCTTCTTCCGGTGCTTCTTCGACGGGGTTGGCACCTGAGGAGAAGACCCTCCCGAGGTAGGAGCCGGAGGCGGACCAGGAGGAACTTGGTCAGCGGCCAAATAGCTCTGGATCTTGCCGTGAGGCGGAGGAAGCGGAGAAGAGACTACCGTAGACACAGCAGACACATCAGCCGAGTCGGAGCCTTTGTCGTCATCATCGCTCTCGTCATCAGAGCCAAAGAGCTGAGCGAGACGAGAAAGGGCCAGGCTGGAAGCGGAACTGACCGGGGCATTACTCGTTGTGGTCGAAGCCGTATTCGCCGAGCTGGCCTCGGCTGCTTGATCATCGTCAGCCGAGTCACTTGAGAATTCTAGTGGGTGCGAAAGAGACCCAACTGAACTCGGCGGAATGGACTTGGGACCAGTAGATCCACCATCGAGACCAAGTACCACATTATCCGAAGTTCCAAGGTCCTCCAGCAACTGAGCGTTAACCTGGCGGGCAGTTGCTGCAGCAGTACGGAGAGGACGGCCGGATGGAGACGTCTATCCGGCGGAAATGGCTGCAGCCCGAGATGATGCTACGGGACGATTTTTGCAGGCCAAGAGACGAGCGACCGAGCTCGACGGCACTTGCGGTACTTGTGGTGGGCCCTTAGCCGAGCTAGGTTGAGCTGGCAACGATACAGGAGTCCCATATGGAGCCACCGGACTCGGCGTAGGGACTGGGGGAACAATCGAAACCACAACCGAGGACGAGCTCGGTACCGATATTGCGGGAGGAGTGCTCATCGACAATGAGGACGCCGGGGAAGCGACCGGCTGGGTCGGCGACGCAGCTAACTCGGCGGGTTGGCCTGCCGAGATTGGTGCAGCGGAAAGCGACGCTGCCCCGTCGGAAGCACTCCCCGACACACGGTCCACACTCGCATCTTGGATGACAAGGCCGCTCGACTCGGCGGATGAGCTTACTGAGCGCCGAGGAAGAACAGTCTTAGCTGTTTTCCTCTGACAAGGGAGTGGCCGAGCTAGTGGAAGCGTCAGCTCACTGTCGGAAGCCGCCAACAAGCGATCGTCCGGAGGGCCGATAAGGGCAGCAGCCTCTTCGTACCCGTCCTCGCCAGGTAATGGCTGGCCATAAGGCTGCAGAGGTGGAAGAGCAACCTTCCGTTTGCGAGGGCCTGCAGCTGTAGCCGACTCAGGGTTCGCCAGTACGCGTAAGCGCTGGGATGGCGTGAGGCTGTCCTTCCGAACTCGGCGGAGAGCTTCAATCGACCGCGAGGGGCGGTGGCGAAGCGGAACTGGAGTACCCGCCGAGCTGGAACTCGGCGGTAAAGCTGCCGTCGAGCCAGAGTCTGGCGTAGGAACAGCAGCCGAGTTGGAAGTCGAAGCCTGAATACTAGCAGAGCCGGACTGACGCGAACGAATGCACAACTCCACGACCCGGTCTTCGCCGTCCGGAATTCGCATAACTTCCGGAAAACGCTCGGCTAGCAGACGGCAAAGCCGAGCGTTCAGTTTGAGCGAAGCCGGATCCATTCCACGAACGTCCAGGCCAGCTCCAGCTGTAGCAGCCATGTGAGGATCATGCATGGGTACGAACCCTTGCCGACTGATGATCCTCTTCTGGCGGAGGATGGTCTCCCTCATCTCGTCGATGGTCTTCTTGGCGTGGCGAAGCTTGTAGGAGCCATCATCATCCAACGACGACACAATTTTCTGAAGCTGCCGGAAATGCTTGGCCGAAACGCCTTGAAGGATCTTGTAAGCTTCATCCCGCTCGACGATTGACTTGGAGAGGGCCGTAATGTCCTCATCTCGGCTCTTGATCATGAGCTCGGCTGCATGAAGAGCGGACTGAGTGGCAGTGACCTCAGCCGTCTGGGCAGCCCTAGCTTGCTTGAGCTCAGCTCCGGAGGCGGTTAAAGCCTTCCGGAGGGAAGTGACAAGACCAACTGATTTGTCAACCTCGCGCTTCCAGAGGTGGCACTCTCGCTCGGAAGTCTCAAGCTGCAGCTTCAGCTGAGCGACCTGGTCCAGCGAAGAGCCCAGCCGCTTCTGGAGAGACGCGTTAGATGCCTCAGCCGAGTGTAAATCGACTCTCAGCTGGGCTAACTTGGCAGACGAGTTAGGAGGCTGATATTCGCCTCGAAGGATGTCCACCAGAGCACTAGCTGACTCAGCATGGAGGATAGCATCGCGCTGAGCCGAGTCAGACGGCTCAGGCAGCTGTGTCACGGCGAAAGCGATCAACCGAGCCAGTTGAATGTGCTCCTCGTGGTGACGGTTCCCTTGTTCCATCACAAGAGTAGAAACCGGATCCGAGGTAACCTGGTCGGCCGAGCTCGACTTAATAGTGGCGTCCGAAGTGGTGTCGCCCGGCGAGCTCGGCTGACGAGGGGAGGACGTGCGAGAAGTCGGTCCAGAACCGGGTCCAGTCTCAAGGGAAGTTATCAGGTCAATGACCGGGTTACCCCGACCACTGCTGACCCCAAGAGCGCTGGCCCCTCTAACCGGCAACTCCGCGGACGCCTCCGAACCACGGCCGGCGGACGAAACGGGAACAAGTGGAGAAGCCTGTGGATGAATTTGACATGTTAGTGGATGAACGAGAGTGCTGAAACGACAGCAGAGCCGTACCTGTGACTGCTGTGGAGCTGGTGGGTCGCCATGATGTGGAGGAAGCGAAGAACGAAGTTAACGGTGGCGAGTCGAAGCTTGAGAGAGTGAAAAAGATGGGTTTTGACACTCACCATCTCGGCTCGTATCATAACCGGGGCAGTTGTGATGTAGCGAACATCAAGTTTGGCCCTTGGCTGAGTCTAAGGAGCCGTGGCCTACGGTACAAGATTGCGACGCACCAGAGCTCGGCTTTAAAACCATCTTAGGAGCGGTGGTCTACGGTACGGACTCGGCTGAAGACTTCTTTGAAGGGAAAGCCGAGTCCAAGGACTCGGCTATAGTACCTTCGGAGCTACCTGAAGAAGATGCGACCAAGCGCAGGGACTAACGACCATCAGGAGAGCCAGGAACAGTTGCTTCGACTGGGCTGAAAGGTCGGCAAGATCTATAACGACTCTATTTCACTAGATATTTGTATAGGAACCAATTAGGAATCAGAAAAAGGGCTTAAGCCCTTAGTATTAAACAGAGCAGAATTTTCTAGGTCCAGAACACGTGTACACTCTTCCGGTAAGTCCCTGCACGGGCCGGATTATGTCTGCCGTCAGAACTCGAGAGGCATAGCTTGTAGAGTTCTGACTGGTAGCGCCAAGAGATTAGGTTGGCCCGGGGAAGGGCGTGTCTCGCCAAGCGCGAAGAACAAACCCCGCCGAGCTCGGCGGGTCGGTATACCGTACAGCCCGGGTACCGTTACTCTTTCAGCCGAGTAGCCTTTGCCTCGGCGACCCGTAAAAGCGCTAACGCGCCGTCGTCCATCCTTTGGTGGAGGGCACGGGATAACATATTATTGGCTGGCTTGGTTGGTTGGTACTCGGCGGAAGCGAGACACCAGCTGTCCCGGAAGGGCCGAACCGCTAGGGGACAACCCAGCGCAGGCCAACAAACGCCGATCTAACTCGGCGATTGTTGTGGTTGCGTTCTATTTACCCACATCTGACGGATTTGTGCGTTCTGCAACACCACATGTCAATCGACTGCTGTCAATCGACTGCTGTCAATCAACTGCTGTCAATCAACTGCTGTCAATCGCCTGGTGGTGACCCAGCCTCCGTCGCTACTATCGCACCTTCTACACGACTCAGTAACAAAACGTGGCATCGGAGCTTGAGCGTGACCAGACCGACAAATCGAGCGCCATGTCAGCTGAGGGTCCAGTCCACGGCGACGATAGGCGTGTTCTTGGCGCACATAGACAACAGGACAGTTAAGAGGCGATAGGAGACGACACGACAGGCGCATCGACTTAACAAGAGAACAACAGAAAGACGGTAGAAGAGAGCAAAAGGTGCAAAAGTGCCGCGACCCGGGATCGAACCAGGGACCTTCAGATCTTCAGTCTGACGCTCTCCCAACTGAGCTATCGAGGCGTCAAACATCAAACACACCCCTACACAACAAAAATTCACGCCCTCACGTGATGCTTCCAAGCACGCTTCCACAACACACAACCACTGCCTCCACGCACCCTCCTACTCCTTCGCTATCCTCCTGGACACTCTAACCGCCGATCCGCTACCATCTCGCGTCAACAAAACTACTTCACTACGCTCCTGTCATCTTGCTCTTTCACGCTATGGATGCCTTTCCGACTGTTGTCAATCGACTGCTGTCAATCAACTGCTGTCAATCAACTGCTGTCAATCAACTGCTGTCAATCAACCGCTGTCAATCGCCTGGTGGTGACCCAGCCTCCGTCGCTACTATCGCACCTTCTACACGACTCAGTAACAAAACGTGGCATCGGAGCTTGAGCGTGACCAGACCGACAAATCGAGCGCCATGTCAGCTGAGGGTCCAGTCCACGGCGACGATAGGCGTGTTCTTGGCGCACATAGACAACAGGACAGTTAAGAGGCGATAGGAGACGACATGACAGGCGCATCGACTTAACAAGAGAACAACAGAAAGACGGTAGAAGAGAGCAAAAGGTGCAAAAGTGCCGCGACCCGGGATCGAACCAGGGACCTTCAGATCTTCAGTCTGACGCTCTCCCAACTGAGCTATCGAGGCGCACTTCTCAATCTGCCGGCTAGTACGCAAGTCGACTCTTCAGAAGAACCCATCCCGTCCAAGCTTCCCGCCCTTTCTCTGTCATGGAGAATCCAGTAGCCACCCCTTCTTTGCACCCAGTCTGTTCGACCTCCCCTGTCGCTCTACGAGCGGTATCAACGGAGGCTCCGGACCACCCGTTGAGCAAGGCGCTCCCCCCTCCTCGCATGGAACCTACTGACACAACCGTCGATGGTTCCCATGCTGATGCCTCCGGCGGTGCTGAAGACTCTGCCCTCTCTGCGGTGGCGCCTTCTCCGTCGTCAATGCCACCTCCACCGCCGTTGTCTGCTCTTCCAGTTCCACCTTCTACCAACATGGCGCTGGTGGACACGGAGAAAACCAACGAGGACGACGAGATGCTCCCTCTACCCCCAGCCAGTGCCGAGCCTGAGGCCGACCAGGCGAGGTCGTCTGCCGTTACGAGTGACGGTACCGCTGCCGTTCACGCTGGTGATACCGCGGACAACGCGAATGATCGGGACTCACGTCCAACGATGGCAATGTTGCTCCGCCAACAAGAGACCATCCGTCGCGACAATGCCGAAGTTGATGCTGCTCGCCGCCGCGTGGAGACTCCCAAGCCACTCGCTGTTGACATTGAAATGATCGAACGTCAGTACGCTGCCGGAGGAGACTGGTCTGATATCGCCTCTTGTATCCACCAGTCTCGTCCGTACGAGCTGCCTCGTGCCAAGTATGACATGGTGATCGAGACAGGCAAGACGTTCACAAAGACGCCGCTGACCAAGATCATGGCTGCGCTTGTGGGAAAGGGCTATCGCAACTGCGCGCTCGACCGTCTCTATGAGCAGAAACGAGTCGGCCAGGTGTCGAAGATGCCCGGGGGTAACCTGCGTCTCAAGCTCAAGGACCGCGAAGCGTGTCTGAAACTCGAACGCACGACTGTCAGCATTCTCGGTGGTGTGTATCCGTTCAAACCATTCGACGTCCTTGCGAGCAAGTTCTTTTTGGACGTCTCGAATGTTGACTCGGACACTGACACAGATATCATCCTGTGTCGCCTGTACCTACTTGGGTGCGAACCAGTGTATGACACGTTCCGGGACGTGAACCTGGCGACAGGTCTCACCTCGGCGACGTGGCGCGTATACTTCCGGTCGCGTGAGTGTCCACCCCCACTGGTTGTGAACGGCTCAGTGTGTGACCAGCTCGTGTTCAGCAACAAGTTGTACCCGGCGCATGGCAAAGACGCACCGTTCGCGTCGGAGCGCCTCCCGTTCGGCTTTCGCTCGCACCACAGTATTGAGTTGATGTCTCCCGCCTCGTCAAACACTGGGTTTGCTCGATCAGATCGACCACAGGCTGCGACGCCTGCCGCCAGGTCAAAGACATCGAAGAGCCAGTCGAAGACATCTCCTGCTCCACTGAAAACGTACGCACAAGCTGCTCAAGCCGAACCGACCCTCTCCTCGCTAGACAACACACTCGAGGACGAAGAGACGAAAGAGGAAGGCCAGCTCCAACTTGGAGCTCAGCATGGCCAGCAACCTGTGGCCACTCAACTCGCAAAGAGAGTCATCGATCTCGACGACGCGCTCTCGATCTCAACGTTCACTGAATCCGGTGGTCATCTCTCACCACCAGCAAGTCCAAAGCTCCCACATAAGCCTGTACTGATGCTGACGAATGGTTCTGGCGGCTTCACTACTGTTGTGAATAAGAAGAAGCGATCGCGTGGAGGCATTGACTTCAGCAATATGCTGACGAAGCAAATGCCTACGCCGCTAGATGGGGTCGCAACCGCGAACTACTTCCAGGCGCTCCAGACGATGGAAGTCAAGTTTGAAGCGATAGACGCGACTGTGGACAAGAAGTATGGCATCCGCCATCACGTGCGTCCGGTCGACGTGAAGCGTCCAGAGGTACTCAAGTCGTCCACTGAGTCTGCGTTCTTCGTCGAGAAACACCACACGAAGATCCGCAAGGCGCCGAAGCCGTCGCCTGTTGTCGAGGTGACAGAGTCGATGATCAGCGATGAGAATACGGCTCTGCTAAACACACTCGATGACCGTCTTGAGGATGCGGACAAGAGGGTTGATGGCATCTCCAAAATCCTCGGAAACGCGACGAACCCGGACCATATCATGAAGAAGGCAGTCGAGTCTCCGCTCGCGTTCAACAGTGCGCTGTCGCTCAAGATGGCAGCCAGCGGCAATGAAATCGAGGAACTTGTGCAGCTGCACATGATCAACCGCGTGTTCAGCGCGAACAAACCGGACGAGGACACGACGTTCGCGGCAAAGTGGAAGAAACTCATGGGGAAATCAGTTCCGTCCAAACGCCACGACATCTTTGCTTCGTGCAGCAAATGGTGGCAGACGACACCGAAAATCTTTGAGCTAGCCCGTTTCACCAAGGCGCTGAGCGCATTCGAGCTTTCGCTCATGTCGATCGCACCGACGCTGTTTGCGAACGACCACTGGATCCAGTACGTCACGGGTCATCCGGTCGAGTGGATCCCCGCCCACCACGTTCGCCTGCTGCACCCGAACACGCTGCTGCGGCTCCTGAGATCGGAGCTTGGTGAACTGTGCATGGCACACTGGCGTGAGGTCCAATGGCAGGGACACCTGTTCGACGAGCTCGAGGAACTACGGCAGCTTGAAGGTCACTACCCAGCGGACGAGTCCGTTCTTCAGCTCCAAGTTGCGGAAGATGGCTCAGTGACACCAGTGGCAGGCGGCATAGCCCCTCGTTGCTAAGGTGGTCTTGACGCCGCAATCAACTTGGAACAACGCCAGCGTGTTGACCGTGAACACGAACGGCGTCAAGAAGAACGGACACTTACTGATTGATAACCTGCTTTCGAAATATGCGCTGACATGCGTTCAAGAGACCAAATTTGCGGACCGCTCACATCTCGCAAGTTTCAAATTTCACCTCGAGTCAGCCTTCGAGCACAAGCTGTTCCTGAGTGACGTGAACGCGCTCCAGGATCGACCGACGCGTGGTCGGAGCAACGGAGTGCTGACAGTACTCCGCTCCGACTTCCCAGGCTTTGACTCGGCAGTGGATCTCACCCACATGACCGTCCCTGGCCGGTACCTCGTCGTGCGTGTGACGGTCGAGCATGCTCCCGTCTACATCCACAACGTGTACGCGCCAGTGGACAAACAAGAAAAACAACAGTTCTTTTCCGGTTTAGCAACGGAAGAGTTCGAAGACGACGCGACGCACTTGGTGCTTGGCGACCTCAACACTCCGCTAGACCCGAGCCTGGACTGTTCGACGACGGATCTGCGATACGACCCAAGCCGCTCGAGCTGCCTCGAGTGGTTGGCCCGCCTTGGTGTCGTCGACGCGTGGCGGATCCATCACGATGCAGCCCGCGTATTCACGGGACCGATGCCTCGCAAGAACCGCCTCGACTACATCCTCATCTCGGACGTGTTCTGCAACAGCTTCTACAGTGATGCTAAGTACTTTCTGCCATCACATGCTGGTGACCACCTGGCTCACAGCATGACGTTCAAGTCGGGGTCCCAGATGCATGGCCGAGGGTACTGGAAGTTCCCACGGTACCTGCTGGAGTACCCCCTAGTGGTGTCGGCGATCCGACGCGAAGCGGAAGACATATTGTCGAAGCTCCGCACCGCTCCAAACCCAGGAAAGACGTGGGAGCGATGGAAGTCAGACATCAAAGCGCAGTTGCAGGACCTGCAAAAGAAGCTCCGCATGCAAGATGCCCAAGCTGTCGAGGATGCTCGTGTCGCGCTGGACAACGCCGCTGCGCGACATAGAGTTGATGCCGATGATACCAACCGCCAGGTGTACGAGGAAGCCATGCGCGACTACAAAGAGACGGTGACCAGGTCCAGCCAGTATCGTCAAGACACTGCATTTGACTTCCAAGCCGCAAACTCCGAAAAGTCGACGAAGCACTTCTTCCGACCGCTAGACACAAGCTTGCGGAGGGTCTCAATTGAGGAAGTCTCGATACCGAATGGGGGTGTCTCGACGAACCCGCATGAGATCAGTCTTCGCTTCCTCGAGCACTGGGGGTCGGAGATGGGAGACCCTGATAGTCCAGCAGGTACAGCTCCCCCACCGAACGGCACGGTGCAGCGCAAGCTTCTTGACTCCGTCGTCCGCGTCCTATCAGAGCTCGATCGGCAGGCTCTCGACATGGATGTGACCGCTCTCGACTTGACGGAAGCTATCAAGCACATGAAAGCGACGTCATCTCCAGGTATGGATGGCCTAACAGCAGGATTCTACCAAGTCGCTCCAGAAGTATTCGGACAGTGCCTCGAACTAGTCTTCAATGATCGCCTGAAACGCGGCAAACTGCTCGCGTCGCAGCGCAAGTCGGCGGTAGTGCTACTACACAAGAAGGGTTCTCGTGCAGATCCAGGCAACTACCGACCGATTGCGCTCATACCAGTCGATGTGAAGATACTGTCGAAGGCTCTGACGTATCGTCTGCAGTCTGTTATCCCGAAGTTGATCCACCCGGACCAAAAAGGATTTGTCCGCGGCCGCTCGATCCATCACCACGTGCGCTTCCTGGCCGATCTCCAAGACCTCGTCACAAGTCGAGACGAAGAGGCGTATGCGCTGTTCTTGGATTTCCAGAAGGCGTTTGATCGAGTAAATTGGGACTACATGTTTCGGTTGCTTGAGCGGATGGGAATCGGCGACGGTTTCACGCGCTGGGTCAAGCTACTATACACGGATCCGCTGGCTCACCTGCTGATTAACGGTATCATCCAGCCAGCGTTATATCCAACTCGAGGAGTGAAGCAAGGCGATCCACTGTCTGCACTGCTCTTCATCCTGACGATCGAGCCACTTGGGAACATGCTGCGGTCGCACGAGGAGTACGGCGTGTGCCTGAACAACGATCACACTGCAACAAGCATCTTCTTTGCGGACGACTCGACACTGCTCGGCAGCTCCATCCCAAACCTGCAAGCGCAGCTTGAGATTGTGGAAGAGTACTGTTTCGGCTCGGGCGCGCAGCTGAACCTGTCGAAGTCAGTATTGCTGGCGCTGAACCGGGGCCATGACTGTCCGCAAATGCCCGGTGTTCAAGTCCTCAGACGTTCGGAGGCGGTCAAGTATCTTGGCATTCCATTCAGCCAGGCGTCTGTTGACGATCGAATTCTCGAGTCGCTTGACCAACGCTTCTATGACGGCTTCAAGGCGTGGTTTCGCCGCGCTCGAACTCTTCGCGGGCGCCTCCTGGTTGCACAGACCATGGTGCTATCGCGCTTGTGGCACTACACACGACACGTCTCACTTCCTTCGGCTGTCGTCAGGAGATGGCAGTCGATGCTGAACCGATTCGTGCTGAGTCGCAAGTACGAACGCGACGCGACACACATCCAGTTGATCCCCAGTGAATTCCTGTATCTTCGACGTGCAGACGGAGGTCTTGGTATCCCGAGTCTCGACGCACAGCTCAAGCGGCAGCGCTTCGTATTCATGATGCAGTTCGTCGCACAAGCACAGGAGACTACCGGACGCTGGTGGACGACCGCAAGCACAGAATTACTGCGGTCGATCCTTCCTCGATATAGCAAGTGCCACGCACTTGACTTGCTCACGATATCCCCACAGCGTCACGGCGAGATGATCAAGTGGAGACACGTATCTACCTGGTGGAAAAAGACCTTGACGTGGTGGCACCGGACAAGCTGGGACAAGAGATGGAGCGACTTGCCCTCTGACGAACGCGTCAAGTATGCGCTCCACCAGCCGATCTGGTTTCACTCGGATGCTGAACTTCACTACGAACAGCAGATGCGTGGTAGCACAGCTTCCGCCCATCGGCGCTGCATAGGCATGGCGCCAGAACCGCAACGAAGCTTCCGCCTGCACGTCTCGCGGGTCTTTGGTCTTCGGTCGCTTGCTGACTTCATGCGTATTGAGAACGCGTGGCCAACGCAAGTCGGCTTTGTGACTCGGCACATCGACTTCATGCTGGTGGACATCACGCCAGGACAACAAGCCAAGTGGCTGCGCGCGCTGTATCGCGAGGCGACGCAGATCGTGAATCGGCTCGAAGCAGGCGACGTTATTCTTTCGCCACTTATCAGGGACAGCCAGCGGTTGATACCGTACGTAGGGGTCCTGAGCAACGAGAAGCTATGCTTATTCCCGGCAATCCCACGCTCGGCGGTACTGCGCATCGTATGGACGCCCACGCCACCGACGAAGCCGCATCCGATGAAGGTTCACTGGGACCGCGTCGATGCCAGCTACGTCAAGACTCACGCGAAGCTTGGCAAACGTCTGCGCACGGTGCTTCTCCCGATCTTCGAGGACCTTCAGTTCCGCCTGGCATTCCGTCTACTGCCGGTCCGGTCACGCTTCTGGTTTCTTGAACATGTGAACCCTGGCATTCGCAAGTGCGTGCGAGAAGGCTGTAACGCGATCGAGTCTGACCAGCACTTGTTCTTCGACTGCACGCTCGCGTTGGGCTTGTGGCGACACGTGCTTGATATCGCGAGGATGCTCTTCAAACACAAGCCGACGTGGCTCGATATCGCGCTGGCGAAGGAAATGCATGTGCGAGACGAGTGGACGGACCACGAGGCGATCGTAGTCGACGTGTGGCATGTCCTCCGCTCAGTGACGCTTCATTTCGTGTGGTCGGATCGCAATCGGTGTCTGTTCGATGGAAGACAGCCGACGCCGACGCTCGCAGCGCTCCAAGTAATCTTGATGACGTTTGCTGCGCACATCCGATACTTCCTGCGGCGCCTGTATACACCGGACGAGCAGGACCAGTTACGCGAAGTGCTCAAGCGGCTGGCCACGCAGTCCACCTTCGGGGACTTTGTTGACCGCCACCCTGGTATCACCAGTGTTCGTGAAGCCGCCTAGTCGTGTACCATGAAGACGCACCGGCCAATATGTCGACAAGCAGCGGTATACCCACTACAGTTGCCAGATCCAGTTTCCAGCCCCAGACGTCCCCTACACGGCTCGACCGCAGACATTGATGAACCAGAAGCTAACAAGGTAGCGGGCGGCGCCCTCACACCCCCCAACAACGGTTCTTGTCCGCAGACGGCCTTGCAGACGACGCCGAAGAGGCTTCGTCCTTCCCTGCAACTGCAGATGGCTCGCCATCCCTCATGGCAGATCCAGCTTCCAGCCCCAGACGCCCCCCACGCTGCTCGACCGCGGACGTTAAGGAACCAGAAGTCAACAAGGTAGCGGGCGGCGCCCTCACACCCCCCCGACAACGGTTCTTGTCCACGGACGGCTTTGCGGAAGGCGCTGATGAGGCCTTGGCCTTCACTGCAACTGCGAATGGCTTACCGTCGCTCATGATCTGCCATAGGCACTTTGTGAGTTCGACTCAACTCGACTAAGTTAACTTGTTAACTTACCTGAGAGGTCCCGCTTAGGTGCGAATCGACTTGCTCCCGACTTGGCAAATTCGGTTATGACGACCAGTGACCCCTGCGCAACCAGTCAATCTTCAAGCAACATTACTGGTGCAACATACCAGTACCTCTTATACCTGATACTCCAGACCTCCAAGACTTTATGACCTCCCAAACTTGATGTCAAAAATCGACCAAAACGGAAGTTTTTGACCTCTCAAAATTTATATTTGGTGTGGTCCACACAATTTCGGAATGGGTCGACCTATATATCATTTTGCTCCGTTTTCTCTACGCTTTCACGTGGGCTCGGACTCAACATCAAGAACCGCAAAGACACAATCAAGAACTCACAGACCAAGTATGTACACTAGTATTTATATCAGTAAGGTTAGTCATTACCCGGTAGATTGAGAAGCAACTCAGTCTGTTGTAATAGACACACTTTCAACTGAGCTATCGAGGCGTCAAACATCAAACACACCCCTACACAACAAAAATTCACGCCCCACCCTCACGTGATGCTTCCAAGCACGCTTCCACAACACACAACCACTGCCTCCACGCACCCTCCTACTCCTTCGCTATCCTCCTGGACACTCTAACCGCCGATCCGCTACCATCTCGCGCTACTTCACTACGCTTCTGTCATCTTGCTCTTTCACGCTATGGATGCCTTTCCGACTGCTGTCAATCGACTGCTGTCAATCACTGCTGTCAATCGACTGCTGTCAATCGCCTGGTGGTGTCCCAGCCTCCGTCGCTACTATCGCACCTTCTACACGACTCAGTAACAAAACGTGGCATCGGAGCTTGAGCGTGACCAGACCGACAAATCGCGCCATGTCAGCTGAGGGTCCAGTCCACGGCGACGATAGGCGTGTTCTTGGCGCACATAGACAACAGGACAGTTAAGAGGCGATAGGAGACGACATGACAGGCGCATCGACTTAACAAGAGAACAACAGAAAGACGGTAGAAGAGAGCAAAAGGTGCAAAAGTGCCGCGACCCGGGATCGAACCAGGGACCTTCAGATCTTCAGTCTGACGCTCTCCCAACTGAGCTATCGAGGCGTCAAACATCAAACACACCCCTACACAACAAAAATTCACGCCCTCACGTGATGCTTCCAAGCACGCTTCCACAACACACAACCACTGCCTCCACGCACCCTCCTACTCCTTCGCTATCCTCCTGGACACTCTAACCGCCGATCCGCTACCATCTCGCGCTACTTCACTACGCTTCTGTCATCTTGCTCTTTCACGCTATGGATGCCTTTCCGACTGCTGTCAATCGACTGCTGTCAATCAACTGCTGTCAATCGACTGCTGTCAATCGCCTGGTGGTGTCCCAGCCTCCGTCGCTACTATCGCACCTTCTACACGACTCAGTAACAAAACGTGGCATCGGAGCTTGAGCGTGACCAGACCGACAAATCGCGCCATGTCAGCTGAGGGTCCAGTCCACGGCGACGATAGGCGTGTTCTTGGCGCACATAGACAACAGGACAGTTAAGAGGCGATAGGAGACGACATGACAGGCGCATCGACTTAACAAGAGAACAACAGAAAGACGGTAGAAGAGAGCAAAAGGTGCAAAAGTGCCGCGACCCGGGATCGAACCAGGGACCTTCAGATCTTCAGTCTGACGCTCTCCCAACTGAGCTATCGAGGCGTCAAACATCAAACACACCCCTACACAACAAAAATTCACGCCCTCACGTGATGCTTCCAAGCACGCTTCCACAACACACAACCACTGCCTCCACGCACCCTCCTACTCCTTCGCTATCCTCCTGGACACTCTAACCGCCGATCCGCTACCATCTCGCGCTACTTCACTACGCTTCTGTCATCTTGCTCTTTCACGCTATGGATGCCTTTCCGACTGTTGTCAATCGACTGTTGTCAATCGACTGTTGTCAATCGACTGCTGTCAATCGACTGCTGTCAATCGACTGCTGTCGATCAACTGCTGTCAATCAACTGCTGTCAATCGCCTGGTGGTGTCCCAGCCTCCGTCGCTACTATCGCACCTTCTACACGACTCAGTAACAAAACGTGGCATCGGAGCTTGAGCGTGACCAGACCGACAAATCGCGCCATGTCAGCTGAGGGTCCAGTCCACGGCGACGATAGGCGTGTTCTTGGCGCACATAGACAACAGGACAGTTAAGAGGCGATAGGAGACGACATGACAGGCGCATCGACTTAACAAGAGAACAACAGAAAGACGGTAGAAGAGAGCAAAAGGTGCAAAAGTGCCGCGACCCGGGATCGAACCAGGGACCTTCAGATCTTCAGTCTGACGCTCTCCCAACTGAGCTATCGAGGCGTCAAACATCAAACACACCCCTACACAACAAAAATTCACGCCCTCACGTGATGCTTCCAAGCACGCTTCCACAACACACAACCACTGCCTCCACGCACCCTCCTACTCCTTCGCTATCCTCCTGGACACTCTAACCGCCGATCCGCTACCATCTCGCGCTACTTCACTACGCTTCTGTCATCTTGCTCTTTCACGCTATGGATGCCTTTCCGACTGTTGTCAATCGACTGTTGTCAATCGACTGTTGTCAATCGACTGCTGTCAATCGACTGCTGTCAATCGACTGCTGTCGATCAACTGCTGTCAATCAACTGCTGTCAATCGCCTGGTGGTGTCCCAGCCTCCGTCGCTACTATCGCACCTTCTACACGACTCAGTAACAAAACGTGGCATCGGAGCTTGAGCGTGACCAGACCGACAAATCGCGCCATGTCAGCTGAGGGTCCAGTCCACGGCGACGATAGGCGTGTTCTTGGCGCACATAGACAACAGGACAGTTAAGAGGCGATAGGAGACGACATGACAGGCGCATCGACTTAACAAGAGAACAACAGAAAGACGGTAGAAGAGAGCAAAAGGTGCAAAAGGTGCAAAAGTGCCGCGACCCGGGATCGAACCAGGGACCTTCAGATCTTCAGTCTGACGCTCTCCCAACTGAGCTATCGAGGCGTCAAACATCAAACACACCCCTACACAACAAAAATTCACGCCCTCACGTGATGCTTCCAAGCACGCTTCCACAACACACAACCACTGCCTCCACGCACCCTCCTACTCCTTCGCTATCCTCCTGGACACTCTAACCGCCGATCCGCTACCATCTCGCGCTACTTCACTACGCTTCTGTCATCTTGCTCTTTCACGCTATGGATGCCTTTCCGACTGTTGTCAATCGACTGTTGTCAATCGACTGTTGTCAATCGACTGCTGTCAATCGACTGCTGTCAATCGACTGCTGTCGATCAACTGCTGTCAATCAACTGCTGTCAATCGCCTGGTGGTGTCCCAGCCTCCGTCGCTACTATCGCACCTTCTACACGACTCAGTAACAAAACGTGGCATCGGAGCTTGAGCGTGACCAGACCGACAAATCGCGCCATGTCAGCTGAGGGTCCAGTCCACGGCGACGATAGGCGTGTTCTTGGCGCACATAGACAACAGGACAGTTAAGAGGCGATAGGAGACGACATGACAGGCGCATCGACTTAACAAGAGAACAACAGAAAGACGGTAGAAGAGAGCAAAAGGTGCAAAAGTGCCGCGACCCGGGATCGAACCAGGGACCTTCAGATCTTCAGTCTGACGCTCTCCCAACTGAGCTATCGAGGCGTCAAACATCAAACACACCCCTACACAACAAAAATTCACGCCCTCACGTGATGCTTCCAAGCACGCTTCCACAACACACAACCACTGCCTCCACGCACCCTCCTACTCCTTCGCTATCCTCCTGGACACTCTAACCGCCGATCCGCTACCATCTCGCGCTACTTCACTACGCTTCTGTCATCTTGCTCTTTCACGCTATGGATGCCTTTCCGACTGTTGTCAATCGACTGTTGTCAATCGACTGTTGTCAATCGACTGCTGTCAATCGACTGCTGTCAATCGACTGCTGTCGATCAACTGCTGTCAATCAACTGCTGTCAATCGCCTGGTGTCCCAGCCTCCGTCGCTACTATCGCACCTTCTACACGACTCAGTAACAAAACGTGGCATCGGAGCTTGAGCGTGACCAGACCGACAAATCGAGCGCCATGTCAGCTGAGGGTCCAGTCCACGGCGACGATAGGCGTGTTCTTGGCGCACATAGACAACAGGACAGTTAAGAGGCGATAGGAGACGACACGACAGGCGCATCGACTTAACAAGAGAACAACAGAAAGACGGTAGAAGAGAGCAAAAGGTGCAAAAGGTGCAAAAGTGCCGCGACCCGGGATCGAACCAGGGACCTTCAGATCTTCAGTCTGACGCTCTCCCAACTGAGCTATCGAGGCGTCAAACATCAAACACACCCCTACACAACAAAAATTCACGCCCTCACGTGATGCTTCCAAGCACGCTTCCACAACACACAACCACTGCCTCCACGCACCCTCCTACTCCTTCGCTATCCTCCTGGACACTCTAACCGCCGATCCGCTACCATCTCGCGCTACTTCACTACGCTTCTGTCATCTTGCTCTTTCACGCTATGGATGCCTTTCCGACTGTTGTCAATCGACTGTTGTCAATCGACTGTTGTCAATCGACTGCTGTCAATCGACTGCTGTCAATCGACTGCTGTCAATCGACTGCTGTCAATCGCCTGGTGGTGTCCCAGCCTCCGTCGCTACTATCGCACCTTCTACACGACTCAGTAACAAAACGTGGCATCGGAGCTTGAGCGTGACCAGACCGACAAATCGCGCCATGTCAGCTGAGGGTCCAGTCCACGGCGACGATAGGCGTGTTCTTGGCGCACATAGACAACAGGACAGTTAAGAGGCGATAGGAGACGACACGACAGGCGCATCGACTTAACAAGAGAACAACAGAAAGACGGTAGAAGAGAGCAAAAGGTGCAAAAGTGCCGCGACCCGGGATCGAACCAGGGACCTTCAGATCTTCAGTCTGACGCTCTCCCAACTGAGCTATCGAGGCGTCAAACATCAAAACACCCCTACACAACAAAAATTCACGCCCTCACGTGATGCTTCCAAGCACGCTTCCACAACACACAACCACTGCCTCCACGCACCCTCCTACTCCTTCGCTATCCTCCTGGACACTCTAACCGCCGATCCGCTACCATCTCGCGCTACTTCACTACGCTTCTGTCATCTTGCTCTTTCACGCTATGGATGCCTTTCCGACTGTTGTCAATCGACTGTTGTCAATCGACTGTTGTCAATCGACTGCTGTCAATCGACTGCTGTCAATCGACTGCTGTCGATCAACTGCTGTCAATCAACTGCTGTCAATCGCCTGGTGGTGTCCCAGCCTCCGTCGCTACTATCGCACCTTCTACACGACTCAGTAACAAAACGTGGCATCGGAGCTTGAGCGTGACCAGACCGACAAATCGCGCCATGTCAGCTGAGGGTCCAGTCCACGGCGACGATAGGCGTGTTCTTGGCGCACATAGACAACAGGACAGTTAAGAGGCGATAGGAGACGACACGACAGGCGCATCGACTTAACAAGAGAACAACAGAAAGACGGTAGAAGAGAGCAAAAGGTGCAAAAGTGCCGCGACCCGGGATCGAACCAGGGACCTTCAGATCTTCAGTCTGACGCTCTCCCAACTGAGCTATCGAGGCGTCAAACATCAAACACACCCCTACACAACAAAAATTCACGCCCTCACGTGATGCTTCCAAGCACGCTTCCACAACACACAACCACTGCCTCCACGCACCCTCCTACTCCTTCGCTATCCTCCTGGACACTCTAACCGCCGATCCGCTACCATCTCGCGCTACTTCACTACGCTTCTGTCATCTTGCTCTTTCACGCTATGGATGCCTTTCCGACTGTTGTCAATCGACTGTTGTCAATCGACTGTTGTCAATCGACTGCTGTCAATCGACTGCTGTCAATCGACTGCTGTCAATCGACTGCTGTCGATCAACTGCTGTCAATCAACTGCTGTCAATCGCCTGGTGGTGTCCCAGCCTCCGTCGCTACTATCGCACCTTCTACACGACTCAGTAACAAAACGTGGCATCGGAGCTTGAGCGTGACCAGACCGACAAATCGCGCCATGTCAGCTGAGGGTCCAGTCCACGGCGACGATAGGCGTGTTCTTGGCGCACATAGACAACAGGACAGTTAAGAGGCGATAGGAGACGACACGACAGGCGCATCGACTTAACAAGAGAACAACAGAAAGACGGTAGAAGAGAGCAAAAGGTGCAAAAGTGCCGCGACCCGGGATCGAACCAGGGACCTTCAGATCTTCAGTCTGACGCTCTCCCAACTGAGCTATCGAGGCGTCAAACATCAAACACACCCCTACACAACAAAAATTCACGCCCTCACGTGATGCTTCCAAGCACGCTTCCACAACACACAACCACTGCCTCCACGCACCCTCCTACTCCTTCGCTATCCTCCTGGACACTCTAACCGCCGATCCGCTACCATCTCGCGCTACTTCACTACGCTTCTGTCATCTTGCTCTTTCACGCTATGGATGCCTTTCCGACTGTTGTCAATCGACTGTTGTCAATCGACTGTTGTCAATCGACTGCTGTCAATCGACTGCTGTCAATCGACTGCTGTCAATCGACTGCTGTCGATCAACTGCTGTCAATCAACTGCTGTCAATCGCCTGGTGGTGTCCCAGCCTCCGTCGCTACTATCGCACCTTCTACACGACTCAGTAACAAAACGTGGCATCGGAGCTTGAGCGTGACCAGACCGACAAATCGCGCCATGTCAGCTGAGGGTCCAGTCCACGGCGACGATAGGCGTGTTCTTGGCGCACATAGACAACAGGACAGTTAAGAGGCGATAGGAGACGACACGACAGGCGCATCGACTTAACAAGAGAACAACAGAAAGACGGTAGAAGAGAGCAAAAGGTGCAAAAGTGCCGCGACCCGGGATCGAACCAGGGACCTTCAGATCTTCAGTCTGACGCTCTCCCAACTGAGCTATCGAGGCGTCAAACATCAAACACACCCCTACACAACAAAAATTCACGCCCTCACGTGATGCTTCCAAGCACGCTTCCACAACACACAACCACTGCCTCCACGCACCCTCCTACTCCTTCGCTATCCTCCTGGACACTCTAACCGCCGATCCGCTACCATCTCGCGCTACTTCACTACGCTTCTGTCATCTTGCTCTTTCACGCTATGGATGCCTTTCCGACTGTTGTCAATCGACTGTTGTCAATCGACTGTTGTCAATCGACTGCTGTCAATCGACTGCTGTCAATCGACTGCTGTCGATCAACTGCTGTCAATCAACTGCTGTCAATCGCCTGGTGGTGTCCCAGCCTCCGTCGCTACTATCGCACCTTCTACACGACTCAGTAACAAAACGTGGCATCGGAGCTTGAGCGTGACCAGACCGACAAATCGCGCCATGTCAGCTGAGGGTCCAGTCCACGGCGACGATAGGCGTGTTCTTGGCGCACATAGACAACAGGACAGTTAAGAGGCGATAGGAGACGACACGACAGGCGCATCGACTTAACAAGAGAACAACAGAAAGACGGTAGAAGAGAGCAAAAGGTGCAAAAGTGCCGCGACCCGGGATCGAACCAGGGACCTTCAGATCTTCAGTCTGACGCTCTCCCAACTGAGCTATCGAGGCGTCAAACATCAAACACACCCCTACACAACAAAAATTCACGCCCTCACGTGATGCTTCCAAGCACGCTTCCACAACACACAACCACTGCCTCCACGCACCCTCCTACTCCTTCGCTATCCTCCTGGACACTCTAACCGCCGATCCGCTACCATCTCGCGCTACTTCACTACGCTTCTGTCATCTTGCTCTTTCACGCTATGGATGCCTTTCCGACTGTTGTCAATCGACTGTTGTCAATCGACTGTTGTCAATCGACTGCTGTCAATCGACTGCTGTCAATCGACTGCTGTCGATCAACTGCTGTCAATCAACTGCTGTCAATCGCCTGGTGGTGTCCCAGCCTCCGTCGCTACTATCGCACCTTCTACACGACTCAGTAACAAAACGTGGCATCGGAGCTTGAGCGTGACCAGACCGACAAATCGCGCCATGTCAGCTGAGGGTCCAGTCCACGGCGACGATAGGCGTGTTCTTGGCGCACATAGACAACAGGACAGTTAAGAGGCGATAGGAGACGACACGACAGGCGCATCGACTTAACAAGAGAACAACAGAAAGACGGTAGAAGAGAGCAAAAGGTGCAAAAGTGCCGCGACCCGGGATCGAACCAGGGACCTTCAGATCTTCAGTCTGACGCTCTCCCAACTGAGCTATCGAGGCGTCAAACATCAAACACACCCCTACACAACAAAAATTCACGCCCTCACGTGATGCTTCCAAGCACGCTTCCACAACACACAACCACTGCCTCCACGCACCCTCCTACTCCTTCGCTATCCTCCTGGACACTCTAACCGCCGATCCGCTACCATCTCGCGCTACTTCACTACGCTTCTGTCATCTTGCTCTTTCACGCTATGGATGCCTTTCCGACTGTTGTCAATCGACTGTTGTCAATCGACTGTTGTCAATCGACTGCTGTCAATCGACTGCTGTCAATCGACTGCTGTCGATCAACTGCTGTCAATCAACTGCTGTCAATCGCCTGGTGGTGTCCCAGCCTCCGTCGCTACTATCGCACCTTCTACACGACTCAGTAACAAAACGTGGCATCGGAGCTTGAGCGTGACCAGACCGACAAATCGCGCCATGTCAGCTGAGGGTCCAGTCCACGGCGACGATAGGCGTGTTCTTGGCGCACATAGACAACAGGACAGTTAAGAGGCGATAGGAGACGACACGACAGGCGCATCGACTTAACAAGAGAACAACAGAAAGACGGTAGAAGAGAGCAAAAGGTGCAAAAGTGCCGCGACCCGGGATCGAACCAGGGACCTTCAGATCTTCAGTCTGACGCTCTCCCAACTGAGCTATCGAGGCGTCAAACATCAAACACACCCCTACACAACAAAAATTCACGCCCTCACGTGATGCTTCCAAGCACGCTTCCACAACACACAACCACTGCCTCCACGCACCCTCCTACTCCTTCGCTATCCTCCTGGACACTCTAACCGCCGATCCGCTACCATCTCGCGCTACTTCACTACGCTTCTGTCATCTTGCTCTTTCACGCTATGGATGCCTTTCCGACTGTTGTCAATCGACTGTTGTCAATCGACTGCTGTCAATCGACTGCTGTCGATCAACTGCTGTCAATCAACTGCTGTCAATCGCCTGGTGGTGTCCCAGCCTCCGTCGCTACTATCGCACCTTCTACACGACTCAGTAACAAAACGTGGCATCGGAGCTTGAGCGTGACCAGACCGACAAATCGCGCCATGTCAGCTGAGGGTCCAGTCCACGGCGACGATAGGCGTGTTCTTGGCGCACATAGACAACAGGACAGTTAAGAGGCGATAGGAGACGACACGACAGGCGCATCGACTTAACAAGAGAACAACAGAAAGACGGTAGAAGAGAGCAAAAGGTGCAAAAGTGCCGCGACCCGGGATCGAACCAGGGACCTTCAGATCTTCAGTCTGACGCTCTCCCAACTGAGCTATCGAGGCGTCAAACATCAAACACACCCCTACACAACAAAAATTCACGCCCTCACGTGATGCTTCCAAGCACGCTTCCACAACACACAACCACTGCCTCCACGCACCCTCCTACTCCTTCGCTATCCTCCTGGACACTCTAACCGCCGATCCGCTACCATCTCGCGCTACTTCACTACGCTTCTGTCATCTTGCTCTTTCACGCTATGGATGCCTTTCCGACTGTTGTCAATCGACTGTTGTCAATCGACTGTTGTCAATCGACTGCTGTCAATCGACTGCTGTCAATCGACTGCTGTCGATCAACTGCTGTCAATCAACTGCTGTCAATCGCCTGGTGGTGTCCCAGCCTCCGTCGCTACTATCGCACCTTCTACACGACTCAGTAACAAAACGTGGCATCGGAGCTTGAGCGTGACCAGACCGACAAATCGCGCCATGTCAGCTGAGGGTCCAGTCCACGGCGACGATAGGCGTGTTCTTGGCGCACATAGACAACAGGACAGTTAAGAGGCGATAGGAGACGACACGACAGGCGCATCGACTTAACAAGAGAACAACAGAAAGACGGTAGAAGAGAGCAAAAGGTGCAAAAGTGCCGCGACCCGGGATCGAACCAGGGACCTTCAGATCTTCAGTCTGACGCTCTCCCAACTGAGCTATCGAGGCGTCAAACATCAAACACACCCCTACACAACAAAAATTCACGCCCTCACGTGATGCTTCCAAGCACGCTTCCACAACACACAACCACTGCCTCCACGCACCCTCCTACTCCTTCGCTATCCTCCTGGACACTCTAACCGCCGATCCGCTACCATCTCGCGTCAACAAAACTACTTCACTGCGCTTCTGTCATTTTGCTCTTTCACGCTATGGATGCCTTTCCGACTGTTGTCAATCGACTGCTGTCAATCGACTGGTGGTGTCCCAGCCTCCGTCGCTACTATCGCACCTTCTACACGACTCAGTAACAAAACGTGGCATCGGAGCTTGAGCGTGACCAGACCGACAAATCGCGCCATGTCAGCTGAGGGTCCAGTCCACGGCGACGATAGGCGTGTTCTTGGCGCACATAGACAACAGGACAGTTAAGAGGCGATAGGAGACGACACGACAGGCGCATCGACTTAACAAGAGAACAACAGAAAGACGGTAGAAGAGAGCAAAAGGTGCAAAAGTGCCGCGACCCGGGATCGAACCAGGGACCTTCAGATCTTCAGTCTGACGCTCTCCCAACTGAGCTATCGAGGCGTCAAACATCAAACACACCCCTACACAACAAAAATTCACGCCCTCACGTGATGCTTCCAAGCACGCTTCCACAACACACAACCACTGCCTCCACGCACCCTCCTACTCCTTCGCTATCCTCCTGGACACTCTAACCGCCGATCCGCTACCATCTCGCGCTACTTCACTACGCTTCTGTCATCTTGCTCTTTCACGCTATGGATGCCTTTCCGACTGTTGTCAATCGACTGTTGTCAATCGACTGTTGTCAATCGACTGCTGTCAATCGACTGCTGTCAATCGACTGCTGTCGATCAACTGCTGTCAATCAACTGCTGTCAATCGCCTGGTGGTGTCCCAGCCTCCGTCGCTACTATCGCACCTTCTACACGACTCAGTAACAAAACGTGGCATCGGAGCTTGAGCGTGACCAGACCGACAAATCGCGCCATGTCAGCTGAGGGTCCAGTCCACGGCGACGATAGGCGTGTTCTTGGCGCACATAGACAACAGGACAGTTAAGAGGCGATAGGAGACGACACGACAGGCGCATCGACTTAACAAGAGAACAACAGAAAGACGGTAGAAGAGAGCAAAAGGTGCAAAAGTGCCGCGACCCGGGATCGAACCAGGGACCTTCAGATCTTCAGTCTGACGCTCTCCCAACTGAGCTATCGAGGCGTCAAACATCAAACACACCCCTACACAACAAAAATTCACGCCCTCACGTGATGCTTCCAAGCACGCTTCCACAACACACAACCACTGCCTCCACGCACCCTCCTACTCCTTCGCTATCCTCCTGGACACTCTAACCGCCGATCCGCTACCATCTCGCGCTACTTCACTACGCTTCTGTCATCTTGCTCTTTCACGCTATGGATGCCTTTCCGACTGTTGTCAATCGACTGTTGTCAATCGACTGTTGTCAATCGACTGCTGTCAATCGACTGCTGTCAATCGACTGCTGTCGATCAACTGCTGTCAATCGACTGCTGTCAATCAATGCTGTCAATCGCCTGGTGGTGTCCCAGCCTCCGTCGCTACTATCGCACCTTCTACACGACTCAGTAACAAAACGTGGCATCGGAGCTTGAGCGTGACCAGACCGACAAATCGCGCCATGTCAGCTGAGGGTCCAGTCCACGGCGACGATAGGCGTGTTCTTGGCGCACATAGACAACAGGACAGTTAAGAGGCGATAGGAGACGACACGACAGGCGCATCGACTTAACAAGAGAACAACAGAAAGACGGTAGAAGAGAGCAAAAGGTGCAAAAGTGCCGCGACCCGGGATCGAACCAGGGACCTTCAGATCTTCAGTCTGACGCTCTCCCAACTGAGCTATCGAGGCGTCAAACATCAAACACACCCCTACACAACAAAAATTCACGCCCTCACGTGATGCTTCCAAGCACGCTTCCACAACACACAACCACTGCCTCCACGCACCCTCCTACTCCTTCGCTATCCTCCTGGACACTCTAACCGCCGATCCGCTACCATCTCGCGCTACTTCACTACGCTTCTGTCATCTTGCTCTTTCACGCTATGGATGCCTTTCCGACTGTTGTCAATCGACTGTTGTCAATCGACTGTTGTCAATCGACTGCTGTCAATCGACTGCTGTCAATCGACTGCTGTCGATCAACTGCTGTCAATCAACTGCTGTCAATCGCCTGGTGGTGTCCCAGCCTCCGTCGCTACTATCGCACCTTCTACACGACTCAGTAACAAAACGTGGCATCGGAGCTTGAGCGTGACCAGACCGACAAATCGCGCCATGTCAGCTGAGGGTCCAGTCCACGGCGACGATAGGCGTGTTCTTGGCGCACATAGACAACAGGACAGTTAAGAGGCGATAGGAGACGACACGACAGGCGCATCGACTTAACAAGAGAACAACAGAAAGACGGTAGAAGAGAGCAAAAGGTGCAAAAGTGCCGCGACCCGGGATCGAACCAGGGACCTTCAGATCTTCAGTCTGACGCTCTCCCAACTGAGCTATCGAGGCGTCAAACATCAAACACACCCCTACACAACAAAAATTCACGCCCTCACGTGATGCTTCCAAGCACGCTTCCACAACACACAACCACTGCCTCCACGCACCCTCCTACTCCTTCGCTATCCTCCTGGACACTCTAACCGCCGATCCGCTACCATCTCGCGCTACTTCACTACGCTTCTGTCATCTTGCTCTTTCACGCTATGGATGCCTTTCCGACTGTTGTCAATCGACTGTTGTCAATCGACTGTTGTCAATCGACTGCTGTCAATCGACTGCTGTCAATCGACTGCTGTCGATCAACTGCTGTCAATCAACTGCTGTCAATCGCCTGGTGGTGTCCCAGCCTCCGTCGCTACTATCGCACCTTCTACACGACTCAGTAACAAAACGTGGCATCGGAGCTTGAGCGTGACCAGACCGACAAATCGCGCCATGTCAGCTGAGGGTCCAGTCCACGGCGACGATAGGCGTGTTCTTGGCGCACATAGACAACAGGACAGTTAAGAGGCGATAGGAGACGACACGACAGGCGCATCGACTTAACAAGAGAACAACAGAAAGACGGTAGAAGAGAGCAAAAGGTGCAAAAGTGCCGCGACCCGGGATCGAACCAGGGACCTTCAGATCTTCAGTCTGACGCTCTCCCAACTGAGCTATCGAGGCGTCAAACATCAAACACACCCCTACACAACAAAAATTCACGCCCTCACGTGATGCTTCCAAGCACGCTTCCACAACACACAACCACTGCCTCCACGCACCCTCCTACTCCTTCGCTATCCTCCTGGACACTCTAACCGCCGATCCGCTACCATCTCGCGCTACTTCACTACGCTTCTGTCATCTTGCTCTTTCACGCTATGGATGCCTTTCCGACTGTTGTCAATCGACTGTTGTCAATCGACTGTTGTCAATCGACTGCTGTCAATCGACTGCTGTCAATCGACTGCTGTCGATCAACTGCTGTCAATCAACTGCTGTCAATCGCCTGGTGGTGTCCCAGCCTCCGTCGCTACTATCGCACCTTCTACACGACTCAGTAACAAAACGTGGCATCGGAGCTTGAGCGTGACCAGACCGACAAATCGCGCCATGTCAGCTGAGGGTCCAGTCCACGGCGACGATAGGCGTGTTCTTGGCGCACATAGACAACAGGACAGTTAAGAGGCGATAGGAGACGACACGACAGGCGCATCGACTTAACAAGAGAACAACAGAAAGACGGTAGAAGAGAGCAAAAGGTGCAAAAGTGCCGCGACCCGGGATCGAACCAGGGACCTTCAGATCTTCAGTCTGACGCTCTCCCAACTGAGCTATCGAGGCGTCAAACATCAAACACACCCCTACACAACAAAAATTCACGCCCTCACGTGATGCTTCCAAGCACGCTTCCACAACACACAACCACTGCCTCCACGCACCCTCCTACTCCTTCGCTATCCTCCTGGACACTCTAACCGCCGATCCGCTACCATCTCGCGCTACTTCACTACGCTTCTGTCATCTTGCTCTTTCACGCTATGGATGCCTTTCCGACTGTTGTCAATCGACTGCTGTCGATCAACTGCTGTCAATCAACTGCTGTCAATCGCCTGGTGGTGTCCCAGCCTCCGTCGCTACTATCGCACCTTCTACACGACTCAGTAACAAAACGTGGCATCGGAGCTTGAGCGTGACCAGACCGACAAATCGCGCCATGTCAGCTGAGGGTCCAGTCCACGGCGACGATAGGCGTGTTCTTGGCGCACATAGACAACAGGACAGTTAAGAGGCGATAGGAGACGACACGACAGGCGCATCGACTTAACAAGAGAACAACAGAAAGACGGTAGAAGAGAGCAAAAGGTGCAAAAGTGCCGCGACCCGGGATCGAACCAGGGACCTTCAGATCTTCAGTCTGACGCTCTCCCAACTGAGCTATCGAGGCGTCAAACATCAAACACACCCCTACACAACAAAAATTCACGCCCTCACGTGATGCTTCCAAGCACGCTTCCACAACACACAACCACTGCCTCCACGCACCCTCCTACTCCTTCGCTATCCTCCTGGACACTCTAACCGCCGATCCGCTACCATCTCGCGCTACTTCACTACGCTTCTGTCATCTTGCTCTTTCACGCTATGGATGCCTTTCCGACTGTTGTCAATCGACTGTTGTCAATCGACTGTTGTCAATCGACTGCTGTCAATCGACTGCTGTCAATCGACTGCTGTCGATCAACTGCTGTCAATCAACTGCTGTCAATCGCCTGGTGGTGTCCCAGCCTCCGTCGCTACTATCGCACCTTCTACACGACTCAGTAACAAAACGTGGCATCGGAGCTTGAGCGTGACCAGACCGACAAATCGCGCCATGTCAGCTGAGGGTCCAGTCCACGGCGACGATAGGCGTGTTCTTGGCGCACATAGACAACAGGACAGTTAAGAGGCGATAGGAGACGACACGACAGGCGCATCGACTTAACAAGAGAACAACAGAAAGACGGTAGAAGAGAGCAAAAGGTGCAAAAGTGCCGCGACCCGGGATCGAACCAGGGACCTTCAGATCTTCAGTCTGACGCTCTCCCAACTGAGCTATCGAGGCGTCAAACATCAAACACACCCCTACACAACAAAAATTCACGCCCTCACGTGATGCTTCCAAGCACGCTTCCACAACACACAACCACTGCCTCCACGCACCCTCCTACTCCTTCGCTATCCTCCTGGACACTCTAACCGCCGATCCGCTACCATCTCGCGCTACTTCACTACGCTTCTGTCATCTTGCTCTTTCACGCTATGGATGCCTTTCAATCGACTGTTGTCAATCGACTGTTGTCAATCGACTGTTGTCAATCGACTGCTGTCAATCGACTGCTGTCAATCGACTGCTGTCGATCAACTGCTGTCAATCAACTGCTGTCAATCGCCTGGTGGTGTCCCAGCCTCCGTCGCTACTATCGCACCTTCTACACGACTCAGTAACAAAACGTGGCATCGGAGCTTGAGCGTGACCAGACCGACAAATCGAGCGCCATGTCAGCTGAGGGTCCAGTCCACGGCGACGATAGGCGTGTTCTTGGCGCACATAGACAACAGGACAGTTAAGAGGCGATAGGAGACGACACGACAGGCGCATCGACTTAACAAGAGAACAACAGAAAGACGGTAGAAGAGAGCAAAAGGTGCAAAAGTGCCGCGACCCGGGATCGAACCAGGGACCTTCAGATCTTCAGTCTGACGCTCTCCCAACTGAGCTATCGAGGCGTCAAACATCAAACACACCCCTACACAACAAAAATTCACGCCCTCACGTGATGCTTCCAAGCACGCTTCCACAACACACAACCACTGCCTCCACGCACCCTCCTACTCCTTCGCTATCCTCCTGGACACTCTAACCGCCGATCCGCTACCATCTCGCGCTACTTCACTACGCTTCTGTCATCTTGCTCTTTCACGCTATGGATGCCTTTCCGACTGTTGTCAATCGACTGTTGTCAATCGACTGTTGTCAATCGACTGCTGTCAATCGACTGCTGTCAATCGACTGCTGTCAATCAACTGCTGTCAATCAACTGCTGTCAATCGCCTGGTGGTGTCCCAGCCTCCGTCGCTACTATCGCACCTTCTACACGACTCAGTAACAAAACGTGGCATCGGAGCTTGAGCGTGACCAGACCGACAAATCGCGCCATGTCAGCTGAGGGTCCAGTCCACGGCGACGATAGGCGTGTTCTTGGCGCACATAGACAACAGGACAGTTAAGAGGCGATAGGAGACGACACGACAGGCGCATCGACTTAACAAGAGAACAACAGAAAGACGGTAGAAGAGAGCAAAAGGTGCAAAAGTGCCGCGACCCGGGATCGAACCAGGGACCTTCAGATCTTCAGTCTGACGCTCTCCCAACTGAGCTATCGAGGCGTCAAACATCAAACACACCCCTACACAACAAAAATTCACGCCCTCACGTGATGCTTCCAAGCACGCTTCCACAACACACAACCACTGCCTCCACGCACCCTCCTACTCCTTCGCTATCCTCCTGGACACTCTAACCGCCGATCCGCTACCATCTCGCGCTACTTCACTACGCTTCTGTCATCTTGCTCTTTCACGCTATGGATGCCTTTCCGACTGTTGTCAATCGACTGTTGTCAATCGACTGTTGTCAATCGACTGCTGTCAATCGACTGCTGTCAATCGACTGCTGTCGATCAACTGCTGTCAATCAACTGCTGTCAATCGCCTGGTGGTGTCCCAGCCTCCGTCGCTACTATCGCACCTTCTACACGACTCAGTAACAAAACGTGGCATCGGAGCTTGAGCGTGACCAGACCGACAAATCGAGCGCCATGTCAGCTGAGGGTCCAGTCCACGGCGACGATAGGCGTGTTCTTGGCGCACATAGACAACAGGACAGTTAAGAGGCGATAGGAGACGACACGACAGGCGCATCGACTTAACAAGAGAACAACAGAAAGACGGTAGAAGAGAGCAAAAGGTGCAAAAGTGCCGCGACCCGGGATCGAACCAGGGACCTTCAGATCTTCAGTCTGACGCTCTCCCAACTGAGCTATCGAGGCGTCAAACATCAAACACACCCCTACACAACAAAAATTCACGCCCTCACGTGATGCTTCCAAGCACGCTTCCACAACACACAACCACTGCCTCCACGCACCCTCCTACTCCTTCGCTATCCTCCTGGACACTCTAACCGCCGATCCGCTACCATCTCGCGCTACTTCACTACGCTTCTGTCATCTTGCTCTTTCACGCTATGGATGCCTTTCCGACTTGTCAATCGACTGTTGTCAATCGACTGTTGTCAATCGACTGCTGTCAATCGACTGCTGTCGATCAACTGCTGTCAATCAACTGCTGTCAATCGCCTGGTGGTGTCCCAGCCTCCGTCGCTACTATCGCACCTTCTACACGACTCAGTAACAAAACGTGGCATCGGAGCTTGAGCGTGACCAGACCGACAAATCGAGCGCCATGTCAGCTGAGGGTCCAGTCCACGGCGACGATAGGCGTGTTCTTGGCGCACATAGACAACAGGACAGTTAAGAGGCGATAGGAGACGACACGACAGGCGCATCGACTTAACAAGAGAACAACAGAAAGACGGTAGAAAGAGAGCAAAAGGTGCAAAAGTGCCGCGACCCGGGATCGAACCAGGGACCTTCAGATCTTCAGTCTGACGCTCTCCCAACTGAGCTATCGAGGCGTCAAACATCAAACACACCCCTACACAACAAAAATTCACGCCCTCACGTGATGCTTCCAAGCACGCTTCCACAACACACAACCACTGCCTCCACGCACCCTCCTACTCCTTCGCTATCCTCCTGGACACTCTAACCGCCGATCCGCTACCATCTCGCGCTACTTCACTACGCTTCTGTCATCTTGCTCTTTCACGCTATGGATGCCTTTCCGACTGTTGTCAATCGACTGTTGTCAATCGACTGCTGTCAATCGACTGCTGTCGATCAACTGCTGTCAATCAACTGCTGTCAATCGCCTGGTGGTGTCCCAGCCTCCGTCGCTACTATCGCACCTTCTACACGACTCAGTAACAAAACGTGGCATCGGAGCTTGAGCGTGACCAGACCGACAAATCGCGCCATGTCAGCTGAGGGTCCAGTCCACGGCGACGATAGGCGTGTTCTTGGCGCACATAGACAACAGGACAGTTAAGAGGCGATAGGAGACGACATGACAGGCGCATCGACTTAACAAGAGAACAACAGAAAGACGGTAGAAGAGAGCAAAAGGTGCAAAAGTGCCGCGACCCGGGATCGAACCAGGGACCTTCAGATCTTCAGTCTGACGCTCTCCCAACTGAGCTATCGAGGCGTCAAACATCAAACACACCCCTACACAACAAAAATTCACGCCCTCACGTGATGCTTCCAAGCACGCTTCCACAACACACAACCACTGCCTCCACGCACCCTCCTACTCCTTCTACTACTTCGCTATCCCTGGACACTCTAACCGCCGATCCGCTACCATCTCGCGCTACTTCACTACGCTTCTGTCATCTTGCTCTTTCACGCTATGGATGCCTTTCCGACTGTTGTCAATCGACTGTTGTCAATCGACTGCTGTCAATCGACTGCTGTCGATCAACTGCTGTCAATCAACTGCTGTCAATCGCCTGGTGGTGTCCCAGCCTCCGTCGCTACTATCGCACCTTCTACACGACTCAGTAACAAAACGTGGCATCGGAGCTTGAGCGTGACCAGACCGACAAATCGAGCGCCATGTCAGCTGAGGGTCCAGTCCACGGCGACGATAGGCGTGTTCTTGGCGCACATAGACAACAGGACAGTTAAGAGGCGATAGGAGACGACACGACAGGCGCATCGACTTAACAAGAGAACAACAGAAAGACGGTAGAAGAGAGCAAAAGGTGCAAAAGTGCCGCGACCCGGGATCGAACCAGGGACCTTCAGATCTTCAGTCTGACGCTCTCCCAACTGAGCTATCGAGGCGTCAAACATCAAACACACCCCTACACAACAAAAATTCACGCCCTCACGTGATGCTTCCAAGCACGCTTCCACAACACACAACCACTGCCTCCACGCACCCTCCTACTCCTTCGCTATCCTCCTGGACACTCTAACCGCCGATCCGCTACCATCTCGCGCTACTTCACTACGCTTCTGTCATCTTGCTCTTTCACGCTATGGATGCCTTTCCGACTGTTGTCAATCGACTGTTGTCAATCGACTGCTGTCAATCGACTGCTGTCGATCAACTGCTGTCAATCAACTGCTGTCAATCGCCTGGTGGTGTCCCAGCCTCCGTCGCTACTATCGCACCTTCTACACGACTCAGTAACAAAACGTGGCATCGGAGCTTGAGCGTGACCAGACCGACAAATCGAGCGCCATGTCAGCTGAGGGTCCAGTCCACGGCGACGATAGGCGTGTTCTTGGCGCACATAGACAACAGGACAGTTAAGAGGCGATAGGAGACGACACGACAGGCGCATCGACTTAACAAGAGAACAACAGAAAGACGGTAGAAGAGAGCAAAAGGTGCAAAAGTGCCGCGACCCGGGATCGAACCAGGGACCTTCAGATCTTCAGTCTGACGCTCTCCCAACTGAGCTATCGAGGCGTCAAACATCAAACACACCCCTACACAACAAAAATTCACGCCCTCACGTGATGCTTCCAAGCACGCTTCCACAACACACAACCACTGCCTCCACGCACCCTCCTACTCCTTCGCTATCCTCCTGGACACTCTAACCGCCGATCCGCTACCATCTCGCGCTACTTCACTACGCTTCTGTCATCTTGCTCTTTCACGCTATGGATGCCTTTCCGACTGTTGTCAATCGACTGTTGTCAATCGACTGCTGTCAATCGACTGCTGTCGATCAACTGCTGTCAATCAACTGCTGTCAATCGCCTGGTGGTGTCCCAGCCTCCGTCGCTACTATCGCACCTTCTACACGACTCAGTAACAAAACGTGGCATCGGAGCTTGAGCGTGACCAGACCGACAAATCGAGCGCCATGTCAGCTGAGGGTCCAGTCCACGGCGACGATAGGCGTGTTCTTGGCGCACATAGACAACAGGACAGTTAAGAGGCGATAGGAGACGACACGACAGGCGCATCGACTTAACAAGAGAACAACAGAAAGACGGTAGAAGAGAGCAAAAGGTGCAAAAGTGCCGCGACCCGGGATCGAACCAGGGACCTTCAGATCTTCAGTCTGACGCTCTCCCAACTGAGCTATCGAGGCGTCAAACATCAAACACACCCCTACACAACAAAAATTCACGCCCTCACGTGATGCTTCCAAGCACGCTTCCACAACACACAACCACTGCCTCCACGCACCCTCCTACTCCTTCGCTATCCTCCTGGACACTCTAACCGCCGATCCGCTACCATCTCGCGCTACTTCACTACGCTTCTGTCATCTTGCTCTTTCACGCTATGGATGCCTTTCCGACTGTTGTCAATCGACTGTTGTCAATCGACTGCTGTCAATCGACTGCTGTCGATCAACTGCTGTCAATCAACTGCTGTCAATCGCCTGGTGGTGTCCCAGCCTCCGTCGCTACTATCGCACCTTCTACACGACTCAGTAACAAAACGTGGCATCGGAGCTTGAGCGTGACCAGACCGACAAATCGCGCCATGTCAGCTGAGGGTCCAGTCCACGGCGACGATAGGCGTGTTCTTGGCGCACATAGACAACAGGACAGTTAAGAGGCGATAGGAGACGACACGACAGGCGCATCGACTTAACAAGAGAACAACAGAAAGACGGTAGAAGAGAGCAAAAGGTGCAAAAGTGCCGCGACCCGGGATCGAACCAGGGACCTTCAGATCTTCAGTCTGACGCTCTCCCAACTGAGCTATCGAGGCGTCAAACATCAAACACACCCTACACAACAAAAATTCACGCCCTCACGTGATGCTTCCAAGCACGCTTCCACAACACACAACCACTGCCTCCACGCACCCTCCTACTCCTTCGCTATCCTCCTGGACACTCTAACCGCCGATCCGCTACCATCTCGCGCTACTTCACTACGCTTCTGTCATCTTGCTCTTTCACGCTATGGATGCCTTTCCGACTGTTGTCAATCGACTGTTGTCAATCGACTGCTGTCAATCGACTGCTGTCGATCAACTGCTGTCAATCAACTGCTGTCAATCGCCTGGTGGTGTCCCAGCCTCCGTCGCTACTATCGCACCTTCTACACGACTCAGTAACAAAACGTGGCATCGGAGCTTGAGCGTGACCAGACCGACAAATCGAGCGCCATGTCAGCTGAGGGTCCAGTCCACGGCGACGATAGGCGTGTTCTTGGCGCACATAGACAACAGGACAGTTAAGAGGCGATAGGAGACGACACGACAGGCGCATCGACTTAACAAGAGAACAACAGAAAGACGGTAGAAGAGAGCAAAAGGTGCAAAAGTGCCGCGACCCGGGATCGAACCAGGGACCTTCAGATCTTCAGTCTGACGCTCTCCCAACTGAGCTATCGAGGCGTCAAACATCAAACACACCCCTACACAACAAAAATTCACGCCCTCACGTGATGCTTCCAAGCACGCTTCCACAACACACAACCACTGCCTCCACGCACCCTCCTACTCCTTCGCTATCCTCCTGGACACTCTAACCGCCGATCCGCTACCATCTCGCGCTACTTCACTACGCTTCTGTCATCTTGCTCTTTCACGCTATGGATGCCTTTCCGACTGTTGTCAATCGACTGTTGTCAATCGACTGCTGTCAATCGACTGCTGTCGATCAACTGCTGTCAATCAACTGCTGTCAATCGCCTGGTGGTGTCCCAGCCTCCGTCGCTACTATCGCACCTTCTACACGACTCAGTAACAAAACGTGGCATCGGAGCTTGAGCGTGACCAGACCGACAAATCGAGCGCCATGTCAGCTGAGGGTCCAGTCCACGGCGACGATAGGCGTGTTCTTGGCGCACATAGACAACAGGACAGTTAAGAGGCGATAGGAGACGACACGACAGGCGCATCGACTTAACAAGAGAACAACAGAAAGACGGTAGAAGAGAGCAAAAGGTGCAAAAGTGCCGCGACCCGGGATCGAACCAGGGACCTTCAGATCTTCAGTCTGACGCTCTCCCAACTGAGCTATCGAGGCGTCAAACATCAAACACACCCCTACACAACAAAAATTCACGCCCTCACGTGATGCTTCCAAGCACGCTTCCACAACACACAACCACTGCCTCCACGCACCCTCCTACTCCTTCGCTATCCTCCTGGACACTCTAACCGCCGATCCGCTACCATCTCGCGCTACTTCACTACGCTTCTGTCATCTTGCTCTTTCACGCTATGGATGCCTTTCCGACTGTTGTCAATCGACTGTTGTCAATCGACTGCTGTCAATCGACTGCTGTCGATCAACTGCTGTCAATCAACTGCTGTCAATCGCCTGGTGGTGTCCCAGCCTCCGTCGCTACTATCGCACCTTCTACACGACTCAGTAACAAAACGTGGCATCGGAGCTTGAGCGTGACCAGACCGACAAATCGAGCGCCATGTCAGCTGAGGGTCCAGTCCACGGCGACGATAGGCGTGTTCTTGGCGCACATAGACAACAGGACAGTTAAGAGGCGATAGGAGACGACACGACAGGCGCATCGACTTAACAAGAGAACAACAGAAAGACGGTAGAAGAGAGCAAAAGGTGCAAAAGTGCCGCGACCCGGGATCGAACCAGGGACCTTCAGATCTTCAGTCTGACGCTCTCCCAACTGAGCTATCGAGGCGTCAAACATCAAACACACCCCTACACAACAAAAATTCACGCCCTCACGTGATGCTTCCAAGCACGCTTCCACAACACACAACCACTGCCTCCACGCACCCTCCTACTCCTTCGCTATCCTCCTGGACACTCTAACCGCCGATCCGCTACCATCTCGCGCTACTTCACTACGCTTCTGTCATCTTGCTCTTTCACGCTATGGATGCCTTTCCGACTGTTGTCAATCGACTGTTGTCAATCGACTGCTGTCAATCGACTGCTGTCGATCAACTGCTGTCAATCAACTGCTGTCAATCGCCTGGTGGTGTCCCAGCCTCCGTCGCTACTATCGCACCTTCTACACGACTCAGTAACAAAACGTGGCATCGGAGCTTGAGCGTGACCAGACCGACAAATCGCGCCATGTCAGCTGAGGGTCCAGTCCACGGCGACGATAGGCGTGTTCTTGGCGCACATAGACAACAGGACAGTTAAGAGGCGATAGGAGACGACACGACAGGCGCATCGACTTAACAAGAGAACAACAGAAAGACGGTAGAAGAGAGCAAAAGGTGCAAAAGTGCCGCGACCCGGGATCGAACCAGGGACCTTCAGATCTTCAGTCTGACGCTCTCCCAACTGAGCTATCGAGGCGTCAAACATCAAACACACCCCTACACAACAAAAATTCACGCCCTCACGTGATGCTTCCAAGCACGCTTCCACAACACACAACCACTGCCTCCACGCACCCTCCTACTCCTTCGCTATCCTCCTGGACACTCTAACCGCCGATCCGCTACCATCTCGCGCTACTTCACTACGCTTCTGTCATCTTGCTCTTTCACGCTATGGATGCCTTTCCGACTGTTGTCAATCGACTGTTGTCAATCGACTGCTGTCAATCGACTGCTGTCGATCAACTGCTGTCAATCAACTGCTGTCAATCGCCTGGTGGTGTCCCAGCCTCCGTCGCTACTATCGCACCTTCTACACGACTCAGTAACAAAACGTGGCATCGGAGCTTGAGCGTGACCAGACCGACAAATCGCGCCATGTCAGCTGAGGGTCCAGTCCACGGCGACGATAGGCGTGTTCTTGGCGCACATAGACAACAGGACAGTTAAGAGGCGATAGGAGACGACACGACAGGCGCATCGACTTAACAAGAGAACAACAGAAAGACGGTAGAAGAGAGCAAAAGGTGCAAAAGGTGCAAAAGTGCCGCGACCCGGGATCGAACCAGGGACCTTCAGATCTTCAGTCTGACGCTCTCCCAACTGAGCTATCGAGGCGTCAAACATCAAACACACCCCTACACAACAAAAATTCACGCCCTCACGTGATGCTTCCAAGCACGCTTCCACAACACACAACCACTGCCTCCACGCACCCTCCTACTCCTTCGCTATCCTCCTGGACACTCTAACCGCCGATCCGCTACCATCTCGCGCTACTTCACTACGCTTCTGTCATCTTGCTCTTTCACGCTATGGATGCCTTTCCGACTGTTGTCAATCGACTGTTGTCAATCGACTGCTGTCAATCGACTGCTGTCGATCAACTGCTGTCAATCAACTGCTGTCAATCGCCTGGTGGTGTCCCAGCCTCCGTCGCTACTATCGCACCTTCTACACGACTCAGTAACAAAACGTGGCATCGGAGCTTGAGCGTGACCAGACCGACAAATCGCGCCATGTCAGCTGAGGGTCCAGTCCACGGCGACGATAGGCGTGTTCTTGGCGCACATAGACAACAGGACAGTTAAGAGGCGATAGGAGACGACACGACAGGCGCATCGACTTAACAAGAGAACAACAGAAAGACGGTAGAAGAGAGCAAAAGGTGCAAAAGGTGCAAAAGTGCCGCGACCCGGGATCGAACCAGGGACCTTCAGATCTTCAGTCTGACGCTCTCCCAACTGAGCTATCGAGGCGTCAAACATCAAACACACCCCTACACAACAAAAATTCACGCCCTCACGTGATGCTTCCAAGCACGCTTCCACAACACACAACCACTGCCTCCACGCACCCTCCTACTCCTTCGCTATCCTCCTGGACACTCTAACCGCCGATCCGCTACCATCTCGCGCTACTTCACTACGCTTCTGTCATCTTGCTCTTTCACGCTATGGATGCCTTTCCGACTGTTGTCAATCGACTGTTGTCAATCGACTGCTGTCAATCGACTGCTGTCGATCAACTGCTGTCAATCAACTGCTGTCAATCGCCTGGTGGTGTCCCAGCCTCCGTCGCTACTATCGCACCTTCTACACGACTCAGTAACAAAACGTGGCATCGGAGCTTGAGCGTGACCAGACCGACAAATCGAGCGCCATGTCAGCTGAGGGTCCAGTCCACGGCGACGATAGGCGTGTTCTTGGCGCACATAGACAACAGGACAGTTAAGAGGCGATAGGAGACGACACGACAGGCGCATCGACTTAACAAGAGAACAACAGAAAGACGGTAGAAGAGAGCAAAAGGTGCAAAAGTGCCGCGACCCGGGATCGAACCAGGGACCTTCAGATCTTCAGTCTGACGCTCTCCCAACTGAGCTATCGAGGCGTCAAACATCAAACACACCCCTACACAACAAAAATTCACGCCCTCACGTGATGCTTCCAAGCACGCTTCCACAACACACAACCACTGCCTCCACGCACCCTCCTACTCCTTCGCTATCCTCCTGGACACTCTAACCGCCGATCCGCTACCATCTCGCGCTACTTCACTACGCTTCTGTCATCTTGCTCTTTCACGCTATGGATGCCTTTCCGACTGTTGTCAATCGACTGTTGTCAATCGACTGCTGTCAATCGACTGCTGTCGATCAACTGCTGTCAATCAACTGCTGTCAATCGCCTGGTGGTGTCCCAGCCTCCGTCGCTACTATCGCACCTTCTACACGACTCAGTAACAAAACGTGGCATCGGAGCTTGAGCGTGACCAGACCGACAAATCGCGCCATGTCAGCTGAGGGTCCAGTCCACGGCGACGATAGGCGTGTTCTTGGCGCACATAGACAACAGGACAGTTAAGAGGCGATAGGAGACGACACGACAGGCGCATCGACTTAACAAGAGAACAACAGAAAGACGGTAGAAGAGAGCAAAAGGTGCAAAAGTGCCGCGACCCGGGATCGAACCAGGGACCTTCAGATCTTCAGTCTGACGCTCTCCCAACTGAGCTATCGAGGCGTCAAACATCAAACACACCCCTACACAACAAAAATTCACGCCCTCACGTGATGCTTCCAAGCACGCTTCCACAACACACAACCACTGCCTCCACGCACCCTCCTACTCCTTCGCTATCCTCCTGGACACTCTAACCGCCGATCCGCTACCATCTCGCGCTACTTCACTACGCTTCTGTCATCTTGCTCTTTCACGCTATGGATGCCTTTCCGACTGTTGTCAATCGACTGTTGTCAATCGACTGCTGTCAATCGACTGCTGTCGATCAACTGCTGTCAATCAACTGCTGTCAATCGCCTGGTGGTGTCCCAGCCTCCGTCGCTACTATCGCACCTTCTACACGACTCAGTAACAAAACGTGGCATCGGAGCTTGAGCGTGACCAGACCGACAAATCGAGCGCCATGTCAGCTGAGGGTCCAGTCCACGGCGACGATAGGCGTGTTCTTGGCGCACATAGACAACAGGACAGTTAAGAGGCGATAGGAGACGACACGACAGGCGCATCGACTTAACAAGAGAACAACAGAAAGACGGTAGAAGAGAGCAAAAGGTGCAAAAGTGCCGCGACCCGGGATCGAACCAGGGACCTTCAGATCTTCAGTCTGACGCTCTCCCAACTGAGCTATCGAGGCGTCAAACATCAAACACACCCCTACACAACAAAAATTCACGCCCTCACGTGATGCTTCCAAGCACGCTTCCACAACACACAACCACTGCCTCCACGCACCCTCCTACTCCTTCGCTATCCTCCTGGACACTCTAACCGCCGATCCGCTACCATCTCGCGCTACTTCACTACGCTTCTGTCATCTTGCTCTTTCACGCTATGGATGCCTTTCCGACTGTTGTCAATCGACTGTTGTCAATCGACTGCTGTCAATCGACTGCTGTCGATCAACTGCTGTCAATCAACTGCTGTCAATCGCCTGGTGGTGTCCCAGCCTCCGTCGCTACTATCGCACCTTCTACACGACTCAGTAACAAAACGTGGCATCGGAGCTTGAGCGTGACCAGACCGACAAATCGCGCCATGTCAGCTGAGGGTCCAGTCCACGGCGACGATAGGCGTGTTCTTGGCGCACATAGACAACAGGACAGTTAAGAGGCGATAGGAGACGACACGACAGGCGCATCGACTTAACAAGAGAACAACAGAAAGACGGTAGAAGAGAGCAAAAGGTGCAAAAGGTGCAAAAGTGCCGCGACCCGGGATCGAACCAGGGACCTTCAGATCTTCAGTCTGACGCTCTCCCAACTGAGCTATCGAGGCGTCAAACATCAAACACACCCCTACACAACAAAAATTCACGCCCTCACGTGATGCTTCCAAGCACGCTTCCACAACACACAACCACTGCCTCCACGCACCCTCCTACTCCTTCGCTATCCTCCTGGACACTCTAACCGCCGATCCGCTACCATCTCGCGACTACTTCACTACGCTTCTGTCATCTTGCTCTTTCACGCTATGGATGCCTTTCCGACTGTTGTCAATCGACTGTTGTCAATCGACTGCTGTCAATCGACTGCTGTCGATCAACTGCTGTCAATCAACTGCTGTCAATCGCCTGGTGGTGTCCCAGCCTCCGTCGCTACTATCGCACCTTCTACACGACTCAGTAACAAAACGTGGCATCGGAGCTTGAGCGTGACCAGACCGACAAATCGCGCCATGTCAGCTGAGGGTCCAGTCCACGGCGACGATAGGCGTGTTCTTGGCGCACATAGACAACAGGACAGTTAAGAGGCGATAGGAGACGACACGACAGGCGCATCGACTTAACAAGAGAACAACAGAAAGACGGTAGAAGAGAGCAAAAGGTGCAAAAGGTGCAAAAGTGCCGCGACCCGGGATCGAACCAGGGACCTTCAGATCTTCAGTCTGACGCTCTCCCAACTGAGCTATCGAGGCGTCAAACATCAAACACACCCCTACACAACAAAAATTCACGCCCTCACGTGATGCTTCCAAGCACGCTTCCACAACACACAACCACTGCCTCCACGCACCCTCCTACTCCTTCGCTATCCTCCTGGACACTCTAACCGCCGATCCGCTACCATCTCGCGCTACTTCACTACGCTTCTGTCATCTTGCTCTTTCACGCTATGGATGCCTTTCCGACTGTTGTCAATCGACTGTTGTCAATCGACTGTTGTCAATCGACTGCTGTCAATCGACTGCTGTCAATCGACTGCTGTCGATCAACTGCTGTCAATCAACTGCTGTCAATCGCCTGGTGGTGTCCCAGCCTCCGTCGCTACTATCGCACCTTCTACACGACTCAGTAACAAAACGTGGCATCGGAGCTTGAGCGTGACCAGACCGACAAATCGAGCGCCATGTCAGCTGAGGGTCCAGTCCACGGCGACGATAGGCGTGTTCTTGGCGCACATAGACAACAGGACAGTTAAGAGGCGATAGGAGACGACACGACAGGCGCATCGACTTAACAAGAGAACAACAGAAAGACGGTAGAAGAGAGCAAAAGGTGCAAAAGGTGCAAAAGTGCCGCGACCCGGGATCGAACCAGGGACCTTCAGATCTTCAGTCTGACGCTCTCCCAACTGAGCTATCGAGGCGTCAAACATCAAACACACCCCTACACAACAAAAATTCACGCCCTCACGTGATGCTTCCAAGCACGCTTCCACAACACACAACCACTGCCTCCACGCACCCTCCTACTCCTTCGCTATCCTCCTGGACACTCTAACCGCCGATCCGCTACCATCTCGCGCAACTTCTACTTACGCTTCTGTCATCTTGCTCTTTCACGCTATGGATGCCTTTCCGACTGTTGTCAATCGACTGTTGTCAATCGACTGCTGTCAATCGACTGCTGTCAATCGACTGCTGTCAATCAACTGCTGTCAATCGCCTGGTGGTGTCCCAGCCTCCGTCGCTACTATCGCACCTTCTACACGACTCAGTAACAAAACGTGGCATCGGAGCTTGAGCGTGACCAGACCGACAAATCGCGCCATGTCAGCTGAGGGTCCAGTCCACGGCGACGATAGGCGTGTTCTTGGCGCACATAGACAACAGGACAGTTAAGAGGCGATAGGAGACGACACGACAGGCGCATCGACTTAACAAGAGAACAACAGAAAGACGGTAGAAGAGAGCAAAAGGTGCAAAAGGTGCAAAAGTGCCGCGACCCGGGATCGAACCAGGGACCTTCAGATCTTCAGTCTGACGCTCTCCCAACTGAGCTATCGAGGCGTCAAACATCAAACACACCCCTACACAACAAAAATTCACGCCCTCACGTGATGCTTCCAAGCACGCTTCCACAACACACAACCACTGCCTCCACGCACCCTCCTACTCCTTCGCTATCCTCCTGGACACTCTAACCGCCGATCCGCTACCATCTCGCGCTACTTCACTACGCTTCTGTCATCTTGCTCTTTCACGCTATGGATGCCTTTCCGACTGTTGTCAATCGACTGTTGTCAATCGACTGTTGTCAATCGACTGCTGTCAATCGACTGCTGTCAATCGACTGCTGTCGATCAACTGCTGTCAATCAACTGCTGTCAATCGCCTGGTGGTGTCCCAGCCTCCGTCGCTACTATCGCACCTTCTACACGACTCAGTAACAAAACGTGGCATCGGAGCTTGAGCGTGACCAGACCGACAAATCGAGCGCCATGTCAGCTGAGGGTCCAGTCCACGGCGACGATAGGCGTGTTCTTGGCGCACATAGACAACAGGACAGTTAAGAGGCGATAGGAGACGACACGACAGGCGCATCGACTTAACAAGAGAACAACAGAAAGACGGTAGAAGAGAGCAAAAGGTGCAAAAGGTGCAAAAGTGCCGCGACCCGGGATCGAACCAGGGACCTTCAGATCTTCAGTCTGACGCTCTCCCAACTGAGCTATCGAGGCGTCAAACATCAAACACACCCCTACACAACAAAAATTCACGCCCTCACGTGATGCTTCCAAGCACGCTTCCACAACACACAACCACTGCCTCCACGCACCCTCCTACTCCTTCGCTATCCTCCTGGACACTCTAACCGCCGATCCGCTACCATCTCGCGCAAAACTACTTCACTACGCTTCTGTCATCTTGCTCTTTCACGCTATGGATGCCTTTCCGACTGTTGTCAATCGACTGCTGTCAATCGACTGCTGTCAATCGACTGCTGTCAATCGACTGCTGTCAATCAACTGCTGTCAATCGCCTGGTGGTGTCCCAGCCTCCGTCGCTACTATCGCACCTTCTACACGACTCAGTAACAAAACGTGGCATCGGAGCTTGAGCGTGACCAGACCGACAAATCGCGCCATGTCAGCTGAGGGTCCAGTCCACGGCGACGATAGGCGTGTTCTTGGCGCACATAGACAACAGGACAGTTAAGAGGCGATAGGAGACGACACGACAGGCGCATCGACTTAACAAGAGAACAACAGAAAGACGGAAGAAGAGAGCAAAAGGTGCAAAAGTGCCGCGACCCGGGATCGAACCAGGGACCTTCAGATCTTCAGTCTGACGCTCTCCCAACTGAGCTATCGAGGCGTCAAACATCAAACACACCCCTACACAACAAAAATTCACGCCCTCACGTGATGCTTCCAAGCACGCTTCCACAACACACAACCACTGCCTCCACGCACCCTCCTACTCCTTCGCTATCCTCCTGGACACTCTAACCGCCGATCCGCTACCATCTCGCGCGCTACTTCACTACGCTTCTGTCATCTTGCTCTTTCACGCTATGGATGCCTTTCCGACTGTTGTCAATCGACTGCTGTCAATCGACTGCTGTCAATCGACTGCTGTCGATCAACTGCTGTCAATCAACTGCTGTCAATCGCCTGGTGGTGTCCCAGCCTCCGTCGCTACTATCGCACCTTCTACACGACTCAGTAACAAAACGTGGCATCGGAGCTTGAGCGTGACCAGACCGACAAATCGCGCCATGTCAGCTGAGGGTCCAGTCCACGGCGACGATAGGCGTGTTCTTGGCGCACATAGACAACAGGACAGTTAAGAGGCGATAGGAGACGACACGACAGGCGCATCGACTTAACAAGAGAACAACAGAAAGACGGTAGAAGAGAGCAAAAGGTGCAAAAGGTGCAAAAGTGCCGCGACCCGGGATCGAACCAGGGACCTTCAGATCTTCAGTCTGACGCTCTCCCAACTGAGCTATCGAGGCGTCAAACATCAAACACACCCCTACACAACAAAAATTCACGCCCTCACGTGATGCTTCCAAGCACGCTTCCACAACACACAACCACTGCCTCCACGCACCCTCCTACTCCTTCGCTATCCTCCTGGACACTCTAACCGCCGATCCGCTACCATCTCGCGCTACTACTTCACTACGCTTCTGTCATCTTGCTCTTTCACGCTATGGATGCCTTTCCGACTGTTGTCAATCGACTGTTGTCAATCGACTGCTGTCAATCGACTGCTGTCAATCGACTGCTGTCAATCAACTGCTGTCAATCAACTGCTGTCAATCGCCTGGTGGTGTCCCAGCCTCCGTCGCTACTATCGCACCTTCTACACGACTCAGTAACAAAACGTGGCATCGGAGCTTGAGCGTGACCAGACCGACAAATCGCGCCATGTCAGCTGAGGGTCCAGTCCACGGCGACGATAGGCGTGTTCTTGGCGCACATAGACAACAGGACAGTTAAGAGGCGATAGGAGACGACACGACAGGCGCATCGACTTAACAAGAGAACAACAGAAAGACGGTAGAAGAGAGCAAAAGGTGCAAAAGGTGCAAAAGTGCCGCGACCCGGGATCGAACCAGGGACCTTCAGATCTTCAGTCTGACGCTCTCCCAACTGAGCTATCGAGGCGTCAAACATCAAACACACCCCTACACAACAAAAATTCACGCCCTCACGTGATGCTTCCAAGCACGCTTCCACAACACACAACCACTGCCTCCACGCACCCTCCTACTCCTTCGCTATCCTCCTGGACACTCTAACCGCCGATCCGCTACCATCTCGCGCTACTTCACTACGCTTCTGTCATCTTGCTCTTTCACGCTATGGATGCCTTTCCGACTGTTGTCAATCGACTGTTGTCAATCGACTGCTGTCAATCGACTGCTGTCGATCAACTGCTGTCAATCAACTGCTGTCAATCGCCTGGTGGTGTCCCAGCCTCCGTCGCTACTATCGCACCTTCTACACGACTCAGTAACAAAACGTGGCATCGGAGCTTGAGCGTGACCAGACCGACAAATCGAGCGCCATGTCAGCTGAGGGTCCAGTCCACGGCGACGATAGGCGTGTTCTTGGCGCACATAGACAACAGGACAGTTAAGAGGCGATAGGAGACGACACGACAGGCGCATCGACTTAACAAGAGAACAACAGAAAGACGGTAGAAGAGAGCAAAAGGTGCAAAAGGTGCAAAAGTGCCGCGACCCGGGATCGAACCAGGGACCTTCAGATCTTCAGTCTGACGCTCTCCCAACTGAGCTATCGAGGCGTCAAACATCAAACACACCCCTACACAACAAAAATTCACGCCCTCACGTGATGCTTCCAAGCACGCTTCCACAACACACAACCACTGCCTCCACGCACCCTCCTACTCCTTCGCTATCCTCCTGGACACTCTAACCGCCGATCCGCTACCATCTCGCGCTACTTCACTACGCTTCTGTCATCTTGCTCTTTCACGCTATGGATGCCTTTCCGACTGTTGTCAATCGACTGTTGTCAATCGACTGCTGTCAATCGACTGCTGTCGATCGACTGCTGTCAATCAACTGCTGTCAATCGCCTGGTGGTGTCCCAGCCTCCGTCGCTACTATCGCACCTTCTACACGACTCAGTAACAAAACGTGGCATCGGAGCTTGAGCGTGACCAGACCGACAAATCGCGCCATGTCAGCTGAGGGTCCAGTCCACGGCGACGATAGGCGTGTTCTTGGCGCACATAGACAACAGGACAGTTAAGAGGCGATAGGAGACGACACGACAGGCGCATCGACTTAACAAGAGAACAACAGAAAGACGGTAGAAGAGAGCAAAAGGTGCAAAAGGTGCAAAAGTGCCGCGACCCGGGATCGAACCAGGGACCTTCAGATCTTCAGTCTGACGCTCTCCCAACTGAGCTATCGAGGCGTCAAACATCAAACACACCCCTACACAACAAAAATTCACGCCCTCACGTGATGCTTCCAAGCACGCTTCCACAACACACAACCACTGCCTCCACGCACCCTCCTACTCCTTCGCTATCCTCCTGGACACTCTAACCGCCGATCCGCTACCATCTCGCGCTACTTCACTACGCTTCTGTCATCTTGCTCTTTCACGCTATGGATGCCTTTCCGACTGTTGTCAATCGACTGCTGTCAATCGACTGCTGTCAATCGACTGCTGTCATCGACTGCTGTCAATCAACTGCTGTCAATCGCCTGGTGGTGTCCCAGCCTCCGTCGCTACTATCGCACCTTCTACACGACTCAGTAACAAAACGTGGCATCGGAGCTTGAGCGTGACCAGACCGACAAATCGCGCCATGTCAGCTGAGGGTCCAGTCCACGGCGACGATAGGCGTGTTCTTGGCGCACATAGACAACAGGACAGTTAAGAGGCGATAGGAGACGACACGACAGGCGCATCGACTTAACAAGAGAACAACAGAAAGACGGTAGAAGAGAGCAAAAGGTGCAAAAGGTGCAAAAGTGCCGCGACCCGGGATCGAACCAGGGACCTTCAGATCTTCAGTCTGACGCTCTCCCAACTGAGCTATCGAGGCGTCAAACATCAAACACACCCCTACACAACAAAAATTCACGCCCTCACGTGATGCTTCCAAGCACGCTTCCACAACACACAACCACTGCCTCCACGCACCCTCCTACTCCTTCGCTATCCTCCTGGACACTCTAACCGCCGATCCGCTACCATCTCGCGTCAACAAACTACTTCACTGCGCTTCTGTCATCTTGCTCTTTCACGCTATGGATGCCTTTCCGACTGTTGTCAATCGACTGCTGTCAATCGACTGCTGTCAATCGACTGCTGTCAATCGACTGCTGTCAATCAACTGCTGTCAATCGCCTGGTGGTGTCCCAGCCTCCGTCGCTACTATCGCACCTTCTACACGACTCAGTAACAAAACGTGGCATCGGAGCTTGAGCGTGACCAGACCGACAAATCGCGCCATGTCAGCTGAGGGTCCAGTCCACGGCGACGATAGGCGTGTTCTTGGCGCACATAGACAACAGGACAGTTAAGAGGCGATAGGAGACGACACGACAGGCGCATCGACTTAACAAGAGAACAACAGAAAGACGGTAGAAGAGAGCAAAAGGTGCAAAAGGTGCAAAAGTGCCGCGACCCGGGATCGAACCAGGGACCTTCAGATCTTCAGTCTGACGCTCTCCCAACTGAGCTATCGAGGCGTCAAACATCAAACACACCCCTACACAACAAAAATTCACGCCCTCACGTGATGCTTCCAAGCACGCTTCCACAACACACAACCACTGCCTCCACGCACCCTCCTACTCCTTCGCTATCCTCCTGGACACTCTAACCGCCGATCCGCTACCATCTCGCGCAACAAAACTACTTCACTACGCTTCTGTCATCTTGCTCTTTCACGCTATGGATGCCTTTCCGACTGTTGTCAATCGACTGCTGTCAATCACTGCTGTCAATCGACTGCTGTCAATCGACTGCTGTCATCGACTGCTGTCAATCAACTGCTGTCAATCGCCTGGTGGTGTCCCAGCCTCCGTCGCTACTATCGCACCTTCTACACGACTCAGTAACAAAACGTGGCATCGGAGCTTGAGCGTGACCAGACCGACAAATCGCGCCATGTCAGCTGAGGGTCCAGTCCACGGCGACGATAGGCGTGTTCTTGGCGCACATAGACAACAGGACAGTTAAGAGGCGATAGGAGACGACACGACAGGCGCATCGACTTAACAAGAGAACAACAGAAAGACGGTAGAGAGAGCAAAAGGTGCAAAAGGTGCAAAAGTGCCGCGACCCGGGATCGAACCAGGGACCTTCAGATCTTCAGTCTGACGCTCTCCCAACTGAGCTATCGAGGCGTCAAACATCAAACACACCCCTACACAACAAAAATTCACGCCCTCACGTGATGCTTCCAAGCACGCTTCCACAACACACAACCACTGCCTCCACGCACCCTCCTACTCCTTCGCTATCCTCCTGGACACTCTAACCGCCGATCCGCTACCATCTCGCGTCAACAAAACTACTTCACTACGCTTCTGTCATCTTGCTCTTTCACGCTATGGATGCCTTTCCGACTGTTGTCAATCGACTGTTGTCAATCGACTGCTGTCAATCGACTGCTGTCAATCGACTGCTGTCAATCGACTGCTGTCAATCGACTGCTGTCAATCGCCTGGTGGTGTCCCAGCCTCCGTCGCTACTATCGCACCTTCTACACGACTCAGTAACAAAACGTGGCATCGGAGCTTGAGCGTGACCAGACCGACAAATCGCGCCATGTCAGCTGAGGGTCCAGTCCACGGCGACGATAGGCGTGTTCTTGGCGCACATAGACAACAGGACAGTTAAGAGGCGATAGGAGACGACACGACAGGCGCATCGACTTAACAAGAGAACAACAGAAAGACGGTAGAAGAGAGCAAAAGGTGCAAAAGGTGCAAAAGTGCCGCGACCCGGGATCGAACCAGGGACCTTCAGATCTTCAGTCTGACGCTCTCCCAACTGAGCTATCGAGGCGTCAAACATCAAACACACCCCTACACAACAAAAATTCACGCCCTCACGTGATGCTTCCAAGCACGCTTCCACAACACACAACCACTGCCTCCACGCACCCTCCTACTCCTTCGCTATCCTCCTGGACACTCTAACCGCCGATCCGCTACCATCTCGCGTCAACAAAACTACTTCACTACGCTTCTGTCATCTTGCTCTTTCACGCTATGGATGCCTTTCCGACTGTTGTCAATCGACTGCTGTCAATCGACTGCTGTCAATCGACTGCTGTCAATCGACTGCTGTCAATCGACTGCTGTCAATCGCCTGGTGGTGTCCCAGCCTCCGTCGCTACTATCGCACCTTCTACACGACTCAGTAACAAAACGTGGCATCGGAGCTTGAGCGTGACCAGACCGACAAATCGCGCCATGTCAGCTGAGGGTCCAGTCCACGGCGACGATAGGCGTGTTCTTGGCGCACATAGACAACAGGACAGTTAAGAGGCGATAGGAGACGACACGACAGGCGCATCGACTTAACAAGAGAACAACAGAAAGACGGTAGAAGAGAGCAAAGGTGCAAAAGGTGCAAAAGTGCCGCGACCCGGGATCGAACCAGGGACCTTCAGATCTTCAGTCTGACGCTCTCCCAACTGAGCTATCGAGGCGTCAAACATCAAACACACCCCTACACAACAAAAATTCACGCCCTCACGTGATGCTTCCAAGCACGCTTCCACAACACACAACCACTGCCTCCACGCACCCTCCTACTCCTTCGCTATCCTCCTGGACACTCTAACCGCCGATCCGCTACCATCTCGCGTCAACAAAACTACTTCACTGCGCTTCTGTCATCTTGCTCTTTCACGCTATGGATGCCTTTCCGACTGTTGTCAATCGACTGCTGTCAATCGACTGCTGTCAATCGACTGCTGTCAATCGACTGCTGTCATCGACTGCTGTCAATCAACTGCTGTCAATCGCCTGGTGGTGTCCCAGCCTCCGTCGCTACTATCGCACCTTCTACACGACTCAGTAACAAAACGTGGCATCGGAGCTTGAGCGTGACCAGACCGACAAATCGCGCCATGTCAGCTGAGGGTCCAGTCCACGGCGACGATAGGCGTGTTCTTGGCGCACATAGACAACAGGACAGTTAAGAGGCGATAGGAGACGACACGACAGGCGCATCGACTTAACAAGAGAACAACAGAAAGACGGTAGAAGAGAGCAAAAGGTGCAAAAGGTGCAAAAGTGCCGCGACCCGGGATCGAACCAGGGACCTTCAGATCTTCAGTCTGACGCTCTCCCAACTGAGCTATCGAGGCGTCAAACATCAAACACCCCTACAACAAAAAATTCACGCCCTCACGTGATGCTTCCAAGCACGCTTCCACAACACACAACCACTGCCTCCACGCACCCTCCTACTCCTTCGCTATCCTCCTGGACACTCTAACCGCCGATCCGCTACCATCTCGCGTCAACAAAACTACTTCACTGCGCTTCTGTCATCTTGCTCTTTCACGCTATGGATGCCTTTCCGACTGTTGTCAATCGACTGCTGTCAATCAACTGCTGTCAATCGACTGCTGTCAATCGACTGCTGTCAATCGACTGCTGTCAATCGCCTGGTGGTGTCCCAGCCTCCGTCGCTACTATCGCACCTTCTACACGACTCAGTAACAAAACGTGGCATCGGAGCTTGAGCGTGACCAGACCGACAAATCGCGCCATGTCAGCTGAGGGTCCAGTCCACGGCGACGATAGGCGTGTTCTTGGCGCACATAGACAACAGGACAGTTAAGAGGCGATAGGAGACGACACGACAGGCGCATCGACTTAACAAGAGAACAACAGAAAGACGGTAGAAGAGAGCAAAAGGTGCAAAAGTGCCGCGACCCGGGATCGAACCAGGGACCTTCAGATCTTCAGTCTGACGCTCTCCCAACTGAGCTATCGAGGCGTCAAACATCAAACACACCCCTACACAACAAAAATTCACGCCCTCACGTGATGCTTCCAAGCACGCTTCCACAACACACAACCACTGCCTCCACGCACCCTCCTACTCCTTCGCTATCCTCCTGGACACTCTAACCGCCGATCCGCTACCATCTCGCGTCAACAAAACTACTTCACTGCGCTTCTGTCATCTTGCTCTTTCACGCTATGGATGCCTTTCCGACTGTTGTCAATCGACTGCTGTCAATCGACTGCTGTCAATCGACTGGTGGTGTCCCCAGCCTCCGTCGCTACTATCGCACCTTCTACACGACTCAGTAACAAAACGTGGCATCGGAGCTTGAGCGTGACCAGACCGACAAATCGCGCCATGTCAGCTGAGGGTCCAGTCCACGGCGACGATAGGCGTGTTCTTGGCGCACATAGACAACAGGACAGTTAAGAGGCGATAGGAGACGACACGACAGGCGCATCGACTTAACAAGAGAACAACAGAAAGACGGTAGAAGAGAGCAAAAGGTGCAAAAGGTGCAAAAGTGCCGCGACCCGGGATCGAACCAGGGACCTTCAGATCTTCAGTCTGACGCTCTCCCAACTGAGCTATCGAGGCGTCAAACATCAAACACACCCCTACACAACAAAAATTCACGCCCTCACGTGATGCTTCCAAGCACGCTTCCACAACACACAACCACTGCCTCCACGCACCCTCCTACTCCTTCGCTATCCTCCTGGACACTCTAACCGCCGATCCGCTACCATCTCGCGTCAACAAAACTACTTCACTGCGCTTCTGTCATCTTGCTCTTTCACGCTATGGATGCCTTTCCGACTGTTGTCAATCGACTGCTGTCAATCAACTGCTGTCAATCGACTGCTGTCAATCGACTGCTGTCAATCGACTGCTGTCAATCGCCTGGTGGTGTCCCAGCTCCGTCGCTACTATCGCACCTTCTACACGACTCAGTAACAAAACGTGGCATCGGAGCTTGAGCGTGACCAGACCGACAAATCGCGCCATGTCAGCTGAGGGTCCAGTCCACGGCGACGATAGGCGTGTTCTTGGCGCACATAGACAACAGGACAGTTAAGAGGCGATAGGAGACGACACGACAGGCGCATCGACTTAACAAGAGAACAACAGAAAGACGGTAGAAGAGAGCAAAAGGTGCAAAAGTGCCGCGACCCGGGATCGAACCAGGGACCTTCAGATCTTCAGTCTGACGCTCTCCCAACTGAGCTATCGAGGCGTCAAACATCAAACACACACCCCTACACAACAAAAATTCACGCCCTCACGTGATGCTTCCAAGCACGCTTCCACAACACACACAACCACTGCCTCCACGCACCCTCCTACCCTTCGCTATCCTCCTGGACACTCTAACCGCCGATCCGCTACCATCTCGCGTCAACAAAA
>VOQZ01001543.1:0-196704 GCA_008079305.1 Phytophthora palmivora | reverse complement strand
GCGCCATGTCAGCTGAGGGTCCAGTCCACGGCGACGATAGCGTGTTCTTGGCGCACATAGACAACAGGACAGTTAAGAGGGCGATAGGAGACGACACGACAGCGCATCGACTTAACAAGAGAACAACAGAAAGACGGTAGAAGAGAAAGCAAAAGGTGCAAAGTGCCGCGACCCGGGATCGAACCAGGGACCTTCAGATCTTCAGTCTGACGCTCTCCCAACTGAGCTATCGAGGCGTCAAACATCAAACACCCCCTACACAACAAAATTCACGCCCTCACGTGATGCTTCCAAGCACGCTTCCACAACACACAACCACTGCCTCCACGCACCCTCCTACTCCTTCGCTATCCTCCTGGACACTCTAACCGCCGATCCGCTACCATCTCGCGCTACTACTTCACTACGCTTCTGTCATCTTGCTCTTTCACGCTATGGATGCCTTTCCGACTGTTGTCAATCGACTGTTGTCAATCGACTGTTGTCAATCGACTGCTGTCGATCAACTGCTGTCAATCGACTGCTGTCGATCAACTGCTGTCAATCAACTGCTGTCAATCGCCTGGTGTCCCAGCCTCCGTCGCTACTATCGCACCTTCTACACGACTCAGTAACAAAACGTGGCATCGGAGCTTGAGCGTGACCAGACCGACAAATCGAGCGCCATGTCAGCTGAGGGTCCAGTCCACGGCGACGATAGGCGTGTTCTTGGCGCACATAGACAACAGGACAGTTAAGAGGCGATAGGAGACGACACGACAGGCGCATCGACTTAACAAGAGAACAACAGAAAGACGGTAGAAGAGAGCAAAAGGTGCAAAAGGTGCAAAAGTGCCGCGACCCGGGATCGAACCAGGGACCTTCAGATCTTCAGTCTGACGCTCTCCCAACTGAGCTATCGAGGCGTCAAACATCAAACACACCCCTACACAACAAAATTCACGCCCTCACGTGATGCTTCCAAGCACGCTTCCACAACACACAACCACTGCCTCCACGCACCCTCCTACTCCTTCGCTATCCTCCTGGACACTCTAACCGCCGATCCGCTACCATCTCGCGTCAACAAACTACTTCACTCACTGCGCTTCTGTCATCTTGCTCTTTCACGCTATGGATGCCTTTCCGACTGTTGTCAATCGACTGCTGTCAATCGACTGCTGTCAATCGACTGCTGTCAATCGACTGCTGTCAATCAACTGCTGTCAATCGCCTGGTGGTGTCCCAGCCTCCGTCGCTACTATCGCACCTTCTACACGACTCAGTAACAAAACGTGGCATCGGAGCTTGAGCGTGACCAGACCGACAAATCGCGCCATGTCAGCTGAGGGTCCAGTCCACGGCGACGATAGGCGTGTTCTTGGCGCACATAGACAACAGGACAGTTAAGAGGCGATAGGAGACGACACGACAGGCGCATCGACTTAACAAGAGAACAACAGAAAGACGGTAGAAGAGAGCAAAAGGTGCAAAAGGTGCAAAAGTGCCGCGACCCGGGATCGAACCAGGGACCTTCAGATCTTCAGTCTGACGCTCTCCCAACTGAGCTATCGAGGCGTCAAACATCAAACACACCCCTACACAACAAAAATTCACGCCCTCACGTGATGCTTCCAAGCACGCTTCCACAACACACAACCACTGCCTCCACGCACCCTCCTACTCCTTCGCTATCCTCCTGGACACTCTAACCGCCGATCCGCTACCATCTCGCGCTACTTCACTACGCTTCTGTCATCTTGCTCTTTCACGCTATGGATGCCTTTCCGACTGTTGTCAATCGACTGCTGTCAATCGACTGCTGTCAATCGACTGCTGTCAATCAACTGCTGTCAATCAACTGCTGTCAATCGCCTGGTGGTGTCCCAGCCTCCGTCGCTACTATCGCACCTTCTACACGACTCAGTAACAAAACGTGGCATCGGAGCTTGAGCGTGACCAGACCGACAAATCGCGCCATGTCAGCTGAGGGTCCAGTCCACGGCGACGATAGGCGTGTTCTTGGCGCACATAGACAACAGGACAGTTAAGAGGCGATAGGAGACGACACGACAGGCGCATCGACTTAACAAGAGAACAACAGAAAGACGGTAGAAGAGAGCAAAAGGTGCAAAAGGTGCAAAAGTGCCGCGACCCGGGATCGAACCAGGGACCTTCAGATCTTCAGTCTGACGCTCTCCCAACTGAGCTATCGAGGCGTCAAACATCAAACACACCCCTACACAACAAAAATTCACGCCCTCACGTGATGCTTCCAAGCACGCTTCCACAACACACAACCACTGCCTCCACGCACCCTCCTACTCCTTCGCTATCCTCCTGGACACTCTAACCGCCGATCCGCTACCATCTCGCGCTACTTCACTACGCTTCTGTCATCTTGCTCTTTCACGCTATGGATGCCTTTCCGACTGTTGTCAATCGACTGTTGTCAATCGACTGCTGTCAATCGACTGCTGTATCAACTGCTGTCAATCAACTGCTGTCAATCGCGCTGGCCTGGTGTGTCCCAGCCTCCGTCGCTACTATCGCACCTTCTACACGACTCAGTAACAAAACGTGGCATCGGAGCTTGAGCGTGACCAGACCGACAAATCGAGCGCCATGTCAGCTGAGGGTCCAGTCCACGGCGACGATAGGCGTGTTCTTGGCGCACATAGACAACAGGACAGTTAAGAGGCGATAGGAGACGACACGACAGGCGCATCGACTTAACAAGAGAACAACAGAAAGACGGTAGAAGAGAGCAAAAGGTGCAAAAGTGCAAAAGTGCCGCGACCCGGGATCGAACCAGGGACCTTCAGATCTTCAGTCTGACGCTCTCCCAACTGAGCTATCGAGGCGTCAAACATCAAACACACCCCTACACAACAAAAATTCACGCCCTCACGTGATGCTTCCAAGCACGCTTCCACAACACACAACCACTGCCTCCACGCACCCTCCTACTCCTTCGCTATCCTCCTGGACACTCTAACCGCCGATCCGCTACCATCTCGCGCTACTTCACTACGCTTCTGTCATCTTGCTCTTTCACGCTATGGATGCCTTTCCGACTGTTGTCAATCGACTGTTGTCAATCGACTGCTGTCAATCGACTGCTGTCGATCAACTGCTGTCAATCAACTGCTGTCAATCGCCTGGTGGTGTCCCAGCCTCCGTCGCTACTATCGCACCTTCTACACGACTCAGTAACAAAACGTGGCATCGGAGCTTGAGCGTGACCAGACCGACAAATCGAGCGCCATGTCAGCTGAGGGTCCAGTCCACGGCGACGATAGGCGTGTTCTTGGCGCACATAGACAACAGGACAGTTAAGAGGCGATAGGAGACGACACGACAGGCGCATCGACTTAACAAGAGAACAACAGAAAGACGGTAGAAGAGAGCAAAAGGTGCAAAAGGTGCAAAAGTGCCGCGACCCGGGATCGAACCAGGGACCTTCAGATCTTCAGTCTGACGCTCTCCCAACTGAGCTATCGAGGCGTCAAACATCAAACACACCCCTACACAACAAAAATTCACGCCCTCACGTGATGCTTCCAAGCACGCTTCCACAACACACAACCACTGCCTCCACGCACCCTCCTACTCCTTCGCTATCCTCCTGGACACTCTAACCGCCGATCCGCTACCATCTCGCGCTACTTCACTACGCTTCTGTCATCTTGCTCTTTCACGCTATGGATGCCTTTCCGACTGTTGTCAATCGACTGTTGTCAATCGACTGCTGTCAATCGACTGCTGTCGATCAACTGCTGTCAATCAACTGCTGTCAATCGCCTGGTGGTGTCCCAGCCTCCGTCGCTACTATCGCACCTTCTACACGACTCAGTAACAAAACGTGGCATCGGAGCTTGAGCGTGACCAGACCGACAAATCGCGCCATGTCAGCTGAGGGTCCAGTCCACGGCGACGATAGGCGTGTTCTTGGCGCACATAGACAACAGGACAGTTAAGAGGCGATAGGAGACGACACGACAGGCGCATCGACTTAACAAGAGAACAACAGAAAGACGGTAGAAGAGAGCAAAAGGTGCAAAAGGTGCAAAAGTGCCGCGACCCGGGATCGAACCAGGGACCTTCAGATCTTCAGTCTGACGCTCTCCCAACTGAGCTATCGAGGCGTCAAACATCAAACACACCCCTACACAACAAAAATTCACGCCCTCACGTGATGCTTCCAAGCACGCTTCCACAACACACAACCACTGCCTCCACGCACCCTCCTACTCCTTCGCTATCCTCCTGGACACTCTAACCGCCGATCCGCTACCATCTCGCGTCAACAAAACTACTTCACTGCGCTTCTGTCATCTTGCTCTTTCACGCTATGGATGCCTTTCCGACTGTTGTCAATCGACTGCTGTCAATCGACTGCTGTCAATCGACTGCTGTCAATCGACTGCTGTCAATCGACTGCTGTCAATCGCCTGGTGGTGTCCCAGCCTCCGTCGCTACTATCGCACCTTCTACACGACTCAGTAACAAAACGTGGCATCGGAGCTTGAGCGTGACCAGACCGACAAATCGCGCCATGTCAGCTGAGGGTCCAGTCCACGGCGACGATAGGCGTGTTCTTGGCGCACATAGACAACAGGACAGTTAAGAGGCGATAGGAGACGACACGACAGGCGCATCGACTTAACAAGAGAACAACAGAAAGACGGTAGAAGAGAGCAAAAGGTGCAAAAGGTGCAAAAGTGCCGCGACCCGGGATCGAACCAGGGACCTTCAGATCTTCAGTCTGACGCTCTCCCAACTGAGCTATCGAGGCGTCAAACATCAAACACACCCCTACACAACAAAAATTCACGCCCTCACGTGATGCTTCCAAGCACGCTTCCACAACACACAACCACTGCCTCCACGCACCCTCCTACTCCTTCGCTATCCTCCTGGACACTCTAACCGCCGATCCGCTACCATCTCGCGTCAACAAAACTACTTCACTGCGCTTCTGTCATCTTGCTCTTTCACGCTATGGATGCCTTTCCGACTGTTGTCAATCGACTGCTGTCAATCGACTGCTGTCAATCGACTGCTGTCAATCGACTGCTGTCAATCGACTGCTGTCAATCGCCTGGTGGTGTCCCAGCCTCCGTCGCTACTATCGCACCTTCTACACGACTCAGTAACAAAACGTGGCATCGGAGCTTGAGCGTGACCAGACCGACAAATCGCGCCATGTCAGCTGAGGGTCCAGTCCACGGCGACGATAGGCGTGTTCTTGGCGCACATAGACAACAGGACAGTTAAGAGGCGATAGGAGACGACACGACAGGCGCATCGACTTAACAAGAGAACAACAGAAAGACGGTAGAAGAGAGCAAAAGGTGCAAAAGGTGCAAAAGTGCCGCGACCCGGGATCGAACCAGGGACCTTCAGATCTTCAGTCTGACGCTCTCCCAACTGAGCTATCGAGGCGTCAAACATCAAACACACCCCTACACAACAAAAATTCACGCCCTCACGTGATGCTTCCAAGCACGCTTCCACAACACACAACCACTGCCTCCACGCACCCTCCTACTCCTTCGCTATCCTCCTGGACACTCTAACCGCCGATCCGCTACCATCTCGCGTCAACAAAACTACTTCACTGCGCTTCTGTCATCTTGCTCTTTCACGCTATGGATGCCTTTCCGACTGTTGTCAATCGACTGCTGTCAATCAACTGCTGTCAATCGACTGCTGTCAATCGACTGCTGTCAATCGACTGCTGTCAATCGCCTGGTGGTGTCCCAGCCTCCGTCGCTACTATCGCACCTTCTACACGACTCAGTAACAAAACGTGGCATCGGAGCTTGAGCGTGACCAGACCGACAAATCGCGCCATGTCAGCTGAGGGTCCAGTCCACGGCGACGATAGGCGTGTTCTTGGCGCACATAGACAACAGGACAGTTAAGAGGCGATAGGAGACGACACGACAGGCGCATCGACTTAACAAGAGAACAACAGAAAGACGGTAGAAGAGAGCAAAAGGTGCAAAAGGTGCAAAAGTGCCGCGACCCGGGATCGAACCAGGGACCTTCAGATCTTCAGTCTGACGCTCTCCCAACTGAGCTATCGAGGCGTCAAACATCAAACACACCCCTACACAACAAAAATTCACGCCCTCACGTGATGCTTCCAAGCACGCTTCCACAACACACAACCACTGCCTCCACGCACCCTCCTACTCCTTCGCTATCCTCCTGGACACTCTAACCGCCGATCCGCTACCATCTCGCGTCAACAAAACTACTTCACTGCGCTTCTGTCATCTTGCTCTTTCACGCTATGGATGCCTTTCCGACTGTTGTCAATCGACTGCTGTCAATCACTGCTGTCAATCGACTGCTGTCAATCGACTGCTGTCAATCGACTGCTGTCAATCGACTGCTGTCAATCGCCTGGTGGTGTCCCAGCCTCCGTCGCTACTATCGCACCTTCTACACGACTCAGTAACAAAACGTGGCATCGGAGCTTGAGCGTGACCAGACCGACAAATCGCGCCATGTCAGCTGAGGGTCCAGTCCACGGCGACGATAGGCGTGTTCTTGGCGCACATAGACAACAGGACAGTTAAGAGGCGATAGGAGACGACACGACAGGCGCATCGACTTAACAAGAGAACAACAGAAAGACGGTAGAAGAGAGCAAAAGGTGCAAAAGGTGCAAAAGTGCCGCGACCCGGGATCGAACCAGGGACCTTCAGATCTTCAGTCTGACGCTCTCCCAACTGAGCTATCGAGGCGTCAAACATCAAACACACCCCTACACAACAAAAATTCACGCCCTCACGTGATGCTTCCAAGCACGCTTCCACAACACACAACCACTGCCTCCACGCACCCTCCTACTCCTTCGCTATCCTCCTGGACACTCTAACCGCCGATCCGCTACCATCTCGCGTCAACAAAACTACTTCACTGCGCTTCTGTCATCTTGCTCTTTCACGCTATGGATGCCTTTCCGACTGTTGTCAATCGACTGCTGTCAATCAACTGCTGTCAATCGACTGCTGTCAATCGACTGCTGTCAATCGACTGCTGTCAATCGACTGCTGTCAATCGCCTGGTGGTGTCCCAGCCTCCGTCGCTACTATCGCACCTTCTACACGACTCAGTAACAAAACGTGGCATCGGAGCTTGAGCGTGACCAGACCGACAAATCGCGCCATGTCAGCTGAGGGTCCAGTCCACGGCGACGATAGGCGTGTTCTTGGCGCACATAGACAACAGGACAGTTAAGAGGCGATAGGAGACGACACGACAGGCGCATCGACTTAACAAGAGAACAACAGAAAGACGGTAGAAGAGAGCAAAAGGTGCAAAAGGTGCAAAAGTGCCGCGACCCGGGATCGAACCAGGGACCTTCAGATCTTCAGTCTGACGCTCTCCCAACTGAGCTATCGAGGCGTCAAACATCAAACACACCCCTACACAACAAAAATTCACGCCCTCACGTGATGCTTCCAAGCACGCTTCCACAACACACAACCACTGCCTCCACGCACCCTCCTACTCCTTCGCTATCCTCCTGGACACTCTAACCGCCGATCCGCTACCATCTCGCGTCAACAAAACTACTTCACTGCGCTTCTGTCATCTTGCTCTTTCACGCTATGGATGCCTTTCCGACTGTTGTCAATCGACTGCTGTCAATCAACTGCTGTCAATCGACTGCTGTCAATCGACTGCTGTCAATCGACTGCTGTCAATCGCCTGGTGGTGTCCCAGCCTCCGTCGCTACTATCGCACCTTCTACACGACTCAGTAACAAAACGTGGCATCGGAGCTTGAGCGTGACCAGACCGACAAATCGCGCCATGTCAGCTGAGGGTCCAGTCCACGGCGACGATAGGCGTGTTCTTGGCGCACATAGACAACAGGACAGTTAAGAGGCGATAGGAGACGACACGACAGGCGCATCGACTTAACAAGAGAACAACAGAAAGACGGTAGAAGAGAGCAAAAGGTGCAAAAGGTGCAAAAGTGCCGCGACCCGGGATCGAACCAGGGACCTTCAGATCTTCAGTCTGACGCTCTCCCAACTGAGCTATCGAGGCGTCAAACATCAAACACACCCCTACACAACAAAAATTCACGCCCTCACGTGATGCTTCCAAGCACGCTTCCACAACACACAACCACTGCCTCCACGCACCCTCCTACTCCTTCGCTATCCTCCTGGACACTCTAACCGCCGATCCGCTACCATCTCGCGTCAACAAAACTACTTCACTGCGCTTCTGTCATCTTGCTCTTTCACGCTATGGATGCCTTTCCGACTGTTGTCAATCGACTGCTGTCAATCAACTGCTGTCAATCGACTGCTGTCAATCGACTGCTGTCAATCGACTGCTGTCAATCGACTGCTGTCAATCGCCTGGTGGTGTCCCAGCCTCCGTCGCTACTATCGCACCTTCTACACGACTCAGTAACAAAACGTGGCATCGGAGCTTGAGCGTGACCAGACCGACAAATCGCGCCATGTCAGCTGAGGGTCCAGTCCACGGCGACGATAGGCGTGTTCTTGGCGCACATAGACAACAGGACAGTTAAGAGGCGATAGGAGACGACACGACAGGCGCATCGACTTAACAAGAGAACAACAGAAAGACGGTAGAAGAGAGCAAAAGGTGCAAAAGGTGCAAAAGTGCCGCGACCCGGGATCGAACCAGGGACCTTCAGATCTTCAGTCTGACGCTCTCCCAACTGAGCTATCGAGGCGTCAAACATCAAACACACCCCTACACAACAAAAATTCACGCCCTCACGTGATGCTTCCAAGCACGCTTCCACAACACACAACCACTGCCTCCACGCACCCTCCTACTCCTTCGCTATCCTCCTGGACACTCTAACCGCCGATCCGCTACCATCTCGCGTCAACAAAACTACTTCACTGCGCTTCTGTCATCTTGCTCTTTCACGCTATGGATGCCTTTCCGACTGTTGTCAATCGACTGCTGTCAATCAACTGCTGTCAATCGACTGCTGTCAATCGACTGCTGTCAATCGACTGCTGTCAATCGCCTGGTGGTGTCCCAGCCTCCGTCGCTACTATCGCACCTTCTACACGACTCAGTAACAAAACGTGGCATCGGAGCTTGAGCGTGACCAGACCGACAAATCGCGCCATGTCAGCTGAGGGTCCAGTCCACGGCGACGATAGGCGTGTTCTTGGCGCACATAGACAACAGGACAGTTAAGAGGCGATAGGAGACGACACGACAGGCGCATCGACTTAACAAGAGAACAACAGAAAGACGGTAGAAGAGAGCAAAAGGTGCAAAAGTGCCGCGACCCGGGATCGAACCAGGGACCTTCAGATCTTCAGTCTGACGCTCTCCCAACTGAGCTATCGAGGCGTCAAACATCAAACACACCCCTACACAACAAAAATTCACGCCCTCACGTGATGCTTCCAAGCACGCTTCCACAACACACAACCACTGCCTCCACGCACCCTCCTACTCCTTCGCTATCCTCCTGGACACTCTAACCGCCGATCCGCTACCATCTCGCGTCAACAAAACTACTTCACTGCGCTTCTGTCATCTTGCTCTTTCACGCTATGGATGCCTTTCCGACTGTTGTCAATCGACTGCTGTCAATCGACTGCTGTCAATCGACTGGTGGTGTCCCAGCCTCTGTCGCTACTATCGCACCTTCTACACGACTCAGTAACAAAACGTGGCATCGGAGCTTGAGCGTGACCAGACCGACAAATCGCGCCATGTCAGCTGAGGGTCCAGTCCACGGCGACGATAGGCGTGTTCTTGGCGCACATAGACAACAGGACAGTTAAGAGGCGATAGGAGACAACACGACAGGCGCATCGACTTAACAAGAGAACAACAGAAAGACGGTAGAAGAGAGCAAAAGGTGCAAAAGGTGCAAAAGTGCCGCGACCCGGGATCGAACCAGGGACCTTCAGATCTTCAGTCTGACGCTCTCCCAACTGAGCTATCGAGGCGTCAAACATCAAACACACCCCTACACAACAAAAATTCACGCCCTCACGTGATGCTTCCAAGCACGCTTCCACAACACACAACCACTGCCTCCACGCACCCTCCTACTCCTTCGCTATCCTCCTGGACACTCTAACCGCCGATCCGCTACCATCTCGCGTCAACAAAACTACTTCACTGCGCTTCTGTCATCTTGCTCTTTCACGCTATGGATGCCTTTCCGACTGTTGTCAATCGACTGCTGTCAATCAACTGCTGTCAATCGACTGCTGTCAATCGACTGCTGTCAATCGACTGCTGTCAATCGCCTGGTGGTGTCCCAGCCTCCGTCGCTACTATCGCACCTTCTACACGACTCAGTAACAAAACGTGGCATCGGAGCTTGAGCGTGACCAGACCGACAAATCGCGCCATGTCAGCTGAGGGTCCAGTCCACGGCGACGATAGGCGTGTTCTTGGCGCACATAGACAACAGGACAGTTAAGAGGCGATAGGAGACGACACGACAGGCGCATCGACTTAACAAGAGAACAACAGAAAGACGGTAGAAGAGAGCAAAAGGTGCAAAAGGTGCAAAAGTGCCGCGACCCGGGATCGAACCAGGGACCTTCAGATCTTCAGTCTGACGCTCTCCCAACTGAGCTATCGAGGCGTCAAACATCGAACACACCCCTACACAACAAAAATTCACGCCCTCACGTGATGCTTCCAAGCACGCTTCCACAACACACAACCACTGCCTCCACGCACCCTCCTACTCCTTCGCTATCCTCCTGGACACTCTAACCGCCGATCCGCTACCATCTCGCGTCAACAAAACTACTTCACTGCGCTTCTGTCATCTTGCTCTTTCACGCTATGGATGCCTTTCCGACTGTTGTCAATCGACTGCTGTCAATCGACTGCTGTCAATCGACTGGTGGTGTCCCAGCCTCTGTCGCTACTATCGCACCTTCTACACGACTCAGTAACAAAACGTGGCATCGGAGCTTGAGCGTGACCAGACCGACAAATCGCGCCATGTCAGCTGAGGGTCCAGTCCACGGCGACGATAGGCGTGTTCTTGGCGCACATAGACAACAGGACAGTTAAGAGGCGATAGGAGACAACACGACAGGCGCATCGACTTAACAAGAGAACAACAGAAAGACGGTAGTGTTGGCGGGTGTGATGACGCGTGCGTACCCGCAAGGATGTTCGCGTAATCCACCTGCCGCAGATTGCGTCTTCCCATCATGCGGCTGGGATGCTAAGATGGATTGGGTAGATTAGGGATAAGATTGTCACATGGTAGCGAGTCGGTGTAGTTGCGACTCTAGCAATGTCTATGCTGTGGGTTCGAGTCTCACAGCCACAACTTTTCTTCAACAGCTGAAGATCTGTTTTGGGATAGGAGGCTGCTGCTCGTGGAGCAGAAGGTAGTGTAGGCAGAGTAAGCAGCAGGCAGGACTTTAAACGTATTCAATCCAACTTACTTTTGGTTTTGCAACCTCGCCAAGAAGCCTTCTTAATCAGCTCGCCCTGCGCACTCTTCCTTATTAGCCTTTAGGTAGAAGAGAGCAAAAGGTGCAAAAGGTGCAAAAGTGCCGCGACCCGGGATCGAACCAGGGACCTTCAGATCTTCAGTCTGACGCTCTCCCAACTGAGCTATCGAGGCGTCAAACATCAAACACACCCCTACACAACAGAAATTCACGCCCTCACGTGATGCTTCCAAGCACGCTTCCACAACACACAACCACTGCCTCCACGCACCCTCCTACTCCTTCGCTATCCTCCTGGACACTCTAACCGCCGATCCGCTACCATCTCGCGTCAACAAAACTACTTCACTGCGCTTCTGTCATCTTGCTCTTTCACGCTATGGATGCCTTTCCGACTGTTGTCAATCGACTGCTGTCAATCGACTGCTGTCAATCGACTGGTGGTGTCCCAGCCTCTGTCGCTACTATCGCACCTTCTACACGACTCAGTAACAAAACGTGGCATCGGAGCTTGAGCGTGACCAGACCGACAAATCGCGCCATGTCAGCTGAGGGTCCAGTCCACGGCGACGATAGGCGTGTTCTTGGCGCACATAGACAACAGGACAGTTAAGAGGCGATAGGAGACAACACGACAGGCGCATCGACTTAACAAGAGAACAACAGAAAGACGGTAGTGTTGGCGGGTGTGATGACGCGTGCGTACCCGCAAGGATGTTCGCGTAATCCACCTGCCGCAGATTGCGTCTTCCCATCATGCGGCTGGGATGCTAAGATGGATTGGGTAGATTAGGGATAAGATTGTCACATGGTAGCGAGTCGGTGTAGTTGCGACTCTAGCAATGTCTATGCTGTGGGTTCGAGTCTCACAGCCACAACTTTTCTTCAACAGCTGAAGATCTGTTTTGGGATAGGAGGCTGCTGCTCGTGGAGCAGAAGGTAGTGTAGGCAGAGTAAGCAGCAGGCAGGACTTTAAACGTATTCAATCCAACTTACTTTTGGTTTTGCAACCTCGCCAAGAAGCCTTCTTAATCAGCTCGCCCTGCGCACTCTTCCTTATTAGCCTTTAGGTTATGAGCTCAAACAACGACAACTCCAAGTTCAAGGTTGAGGCTTTCGACGGGTCCAACTACGCGCTATGGAGCTATAAGATGAAGATGTATCTGACGTCTAAGGGGTTGTGGGGAGCGGTCTCCGGCGAAGGCAACATGACTGCGATCAAGGAGCAGCAAGCGCACGCGGCGATCGTGCTGAACCTGAAGGACTCGCAGCTGATGCACGTGATTGATGCGGCGACTGCAAGAGAAGCGTGGGCAAGGCTGGAGAACTTCCACCGCACGCAAGACATGGCGAATCGGCTGTGGCTCAAGGAGAAGTTTGCGTCGTTCAAGTACACCGCGTCCTCCATCAAGGATCACGTGATGGAGTTGGAGACACTGGTGCTGAAGATGAGAAACGCGAACTGCGGGCCAAGTGAGGAAGACGTCTGCGCGACGATGCTGCGGAGTCTACCTGCAAGCTACGAAAGCTTGGTGCAAGCGTTTCGCATGTCAATGACAACTTTCAGCTTGGCGGACCTCGTGAGCAAGCTGATTGCAGAAGAAGTGCGTCAGAAGGATTCGACACACATCGAGGTGGCGACCGCGCTGATTGCCAATAAGAGTACTGGGAAGCAGCAAAACAAGAAGAAAAACCAGCGCGGTGGACGAAAGAAGGGGACGACTGGTGCCTGCTACAACTGCGGGCAAAAGGGTCACTTTGCGAGGGAGTGCCCGTCGGACTCGAACTCACGCGGACCAGTTCAAGACCATTCTAATGTCGCCTTTAACGCGGCTGAGCTACTTGCAAGCGAAGATTGGGTTATGGACAGTGGAGCTTCAGCACATATGTGCAAGTCGCGGAAGTCGTTCAGCGAGTATACGGCGGTACAGAACGGTCGAAGCGTTTTGAGTGCCAAGAGCAGCGCGGAGTTAAAAGTTATTGGTTTTGGTACGGTAATTCTGCAAGTGCGAACTGATCGCTCATGGATCAACGCAAAGCTGGAGAATGTGCTCCATGTTCAAGATCTGAACAAGAACCTGTTCTCGCTGACTGCTGTGACCGCACGCGGAATGACGGTGACTATGGACAGCGAGAAGTGTGTCGTGAAACGTGGTGATCATGTGGTGGCTACTGGGCGAAAGCAAGGAAAGCTGATGTATCTGAACACGGAATTGAGCGAAGAGTGTTATGCAGCTGGAGGCGACGCCGAGCTCTGGCATCGGCGACTGGGACACGTTTCATTCAGTACACTGAACACCATGATTGCAGACGGGAAACTCGCAGGATCCCCAATGGAAAGCGGTAACGTGTGTGAAGTCTGTGCAACTGCGAAACAATCTCGTAAGCCTTTCAGTTCAACAAAGGAGGAGTTGGAAGCGAGGGAGAGCGCACGCAAGGACACTGCAGTGTGTTCAGATGTGCTGGGTCCCATCACACCCATCTCCAAGTCGGGACACAAGTACATCGCGACCTTCATCTTGATGAAGAGTCGTTACCTCACGATCTACCCAATGCGTAATAAAAATGAGGTGTGTGCGGCGTTCCAGAACTTTCTGAAAGAGATCAGAACGACAGCTCGACTAAAGATCAAGGTTCTACGCAGTGACAACGGCGGCGAATACTGGAACAAATCCATGAAAACGCTCTGCAACGACAAGTTAATCAAGCACGAATTTACAGTGCCGCACAACCCGGAGCAGAATGGGATAGCCGAGCGTACGAACCGGACGCTTGTTGAGATGACTCGCTGTATGTTGAAGGAGAGTGGGTTGGACAAGTCATATTGGTGCGAGGCCATGATGACGGCGGCTGACATTCGAAATGTGCTACCAAATACGTCTAACCAGCACTCTAGTCCATTTGAGTTGGTCTTCAAGCGAGCACCGCGTCTAGATCACATGAGAGTTTTTGGAACTGAGTGCTACGCTCACGTTCCCAAGCAGAAACGCAAGAAGCTGGATGACACAGGGGTAAAATGTGTTTTTCTCGGTTACGCAAAGCAGCGCAAAGCGTATCGACTTCTGGAAGTCAGTGATGGATCAATCGTCATTTCGAGAAGTGTGACGTTTGCCGAGGCACCTTTAGTGAAGGTTCCGAGAGATGCTATGGAGGGCGTGTTCGATATCACTAATGATGACGACGCCGAGGAAATCAACAACGAAGGTGGTGCTGAAGAAGGATTTCGCACCCCACCGACTCGACCACGCCAGGAGCCAGCATGTGAAGAGCACGATGGGCCAAACCATTCCGTACCAACGCGTGGATCCAGCACTCCCGGAAGAGATGGCGAAGAAGAGTGGATGGTACGACCTGTGCGCAAACGAAGAGGTGTAGTCCGCTATGAGCAGGAGTTCCCAAACTTGCGACGTGGGCAGTTCAACCTGGACGACTTCGAAGCCGACCACGACTCACTTTATTGTTTGCACACTGAAGACGATGATGGCGAACGGGCGGTTACCTACGACGAAGTCATGAAGAGCAAATACAATGGCGAGTGGCTTCGCGCGATGGAGAGTGAGATGAAGTCGTTGGAGGACCACCAGACTTGGACTCTCGTTGACATGCCGTCCGACAAAAAGGCAATCGGATGCAAATGGGTTTTTCGCATTAAACGTGACCCAAACGGCAGTATAGTGAAGTTCAAGGCCCGGTTGGTCGCCAAGGGGTTCACACAACGACCAGGGATTGATTACACGGAAACGTTTGCTCCGGTCGCGCGCAAAGAGTCAATCAACGCTGTGGCTGCAATTGCTGCAGAGGAAGACATGGAAGCTGAAAATGTGGATGTTGACACGGCGTTTCTCTACGGTGATGTCGAGGAGGAACTTTACATGGATCAGCCAGACGGGTTTGTGGACCAAGCCAACCCGAATAAGAAGTGCTTGCTGGGACAAGCACTCTACGGTACGAAACAAGCGGCTCGTCAATGGAACAACAAGCTCAACAAGCACCTTATGACTCAAGGTTTTAGTCGCTCTGATGCTGACCCATGCATTTACATTCGACGATCTGGATCCAAGTACAGCATCGTCATTGTCTACGTTGATGATCTCATGATTTTTAGTAGGACCAAGGATGATATTGCCGAGATCAAAGAGGCGCTAAGGAGCGAATTCAGCATCAAGGAGTTGGGTGATTTGAAATATTGTTTAGGTATCGAAATCCACCGCAAGCGCGAGATGATTGTCATGAACCAGCGAGCGTACATCAAACGACTAGCGGAAAAGTTCGGCGTCGACAAGTGCAAGGATGTCTATACTCCTGCAGACTCCAGTGCGAAGCTGATGAAGCCGTCGGAAGACGAGTATTTCGTGGCGAAGTACCCATATCGCGAGTTGGTGGGCGCACTCATGTACTTGGCGACAAGTACTCGCCCCGATATTGCGTACGCGGTCGGAGAAGTTGCAAAGTTCTGCGAGCGGTACAACAAGTCTCACTGGGTGGCTGCGAAGCGAATTCTCAAATACCTCAAGACCACTCAGGATGTCGGCCTCGTATTCAATGGTGGAATCAAGGGAGAGCTTGTTGGATATGCTGACGCAAATTGGGCTGGTGATTTGGACACCCGACGTTCAACAACCGGCTATGTGTTCTTTTTGAATGGCAGCGCAATCTCGTGGAAGTCAAAGCGGCAGCCAACTGTAGCGACATCAAGCACGGAAGCCGAGTACATGGCTCTCTACAATGCGATCCAAGAAGCAGTGTGGCTGCGGCAACTACTAAAAGACCTCGGCTACGAGAACAAGGGTGCTACGACAATCTACCAAGATAACCAAGGATGCATCGCACTGGCAAAGAACCCTGCGTACCACACAAGGACGAAGCACATTGATATCAAGTTTCATTTCTTGCGTGAGAAAGTCGAGAGTAAGACAGTTGAACTCGAGTACAAGCCGACGGACGAGATGATTGCTGATGGGTTCACTAAGGCATTGGCGCGCGACAAACACAATAAGTTCGTCAATGGGTTATGCATGAAGAACTAGCAAGGATACGCTGCGCATCAAGGGAGAGTGTTGGCGGGTGTGATGACGCGTGCGTACCCGCAAGGATGTTCGCGTAATCCACCTGCCGCAGATTGCGTCTTCCCATCATGCGGCTGGGATGCTAAGATGGATTGGGTAGATTAGGGATAAGATTGTCACATGGTAGCGAGTCGGTGTAGTTGCGACTCTAGCAATGTCTATGCTGTGGGTTCGAGTCTCACAGCCACAACTTTTCTTCAACAGCTGAAGATCTGTTTTGGGATAGGAGGCTGCTGCTCGTGGAGCAGAAGGTAGTGTAGGCAGAGTAAGCAGCAGGCAGGACTTTAAACGTATTCAATCCAACTTACTTTTGGTTTTGCAACCTCGCCAAGAAGCCTTCTTAATCAGCTCGCCCTGCGCACTCTTCCTTATTAGCCTTTAGGTAGAAGAGAGCAAAAGGTGCAAAAGGTGCAAAAGTGCCGCGACCCGGGATCGAACCAGGGACCTTCAGATCTTCAGTCTGACGCTCTCCCAACTGAGCTATCGAGGCGTCAAACATCAAACACACCCCTACACAACAGAAATTCACGCCCTCACGTGATGCTTCCAAGCACGCTTCCACAACACACAACCACTGCCTCCACGCACCCTCCTACTCCTTCGCTATCCTCCTGGACACTCTAACCGCCGATCCGCTACCATCTCGCGTCAACAAAACTACTTCACTGCGCTTCTGTCATCTTGCTCTTTCACGCTATGGATGCCTTTCCGACTGTTGTCAATCGACTGCTGTCAATCAACTGCTGTCAATCGACTGCTGTCAATCGACTGCTGTCAATCGACTGCTGTCAATCGCCTGGTGGTGTCCCAGCCTCCGTCGCTACTATCGCACCTTCTACACGACTCAGTAACAAAACGTGGCATCGGAGCTTGAGCGTGACCAGACCGACAAATCGCGCCATGTCAGCTGAGGGTCCAGTCCACGGCGACGATAGGCGTGTTCTTGGCGCACATAGACAACAGGACAGTTAAGAGGCGATAGGAGACGACACGACAGGCGCATCGACTTAACAAGAGAACAACAGAAAGACGGTAGAAGAGAGCAAAAGGTGCAAAAGGTGCAAAAGTGCCGCGACCCGGGATCGAACCAGGGACCTTCAGATCTTCAGTCTGACGCTCTCCCAACTGAGCTATCGAGGCGTCAAACATCAAACACACCCCTACACAACAAAAATTCACGCCCTCACGTGATGCTTCCAAGCACGCTTCCACAACACACAACCACTGCCTCCACGCACCCTCCTACTCCTTCGCTATCCTCCTGGACACTCTAACCGCCGATCCGCTACCATCTCGCGTCAACAAAACTACTTCACTGCGCTTCTGCCATCTTGCTCTTTCACGCTATGGATGCCTTTCCGACTGTTGTCAATCGACTGCTGTCAATCGACTGCTGTCAATCGACTGGTGGTGTCCCAGCCTCTGTCGCTACTATCGCACCTTCTACACGACTCAGTAACAAAACGTGGCATCGGAGCTTGAGCGTGACCAGACCGACAAATCGCGCCATGTCAGCTGAGGGTCCAGTCCACGGCGACGATAGGCGTGTTCTTGGCGCACATAGACAACAGGACAGTTAAGAGGCGATAGGAGACAACACGACAGGCGCATCGACTTAACAAGAGAACAACAGAAAGACGGTAGAAGAGAGCAAAAGGTGCAAAAGGTGCAAAAGTGCCGCGACCCGGGATCGAACCAGGGACCTTCAGATCTTCAGTCTGACGCTCTCCCAACTGAGCTATCGAGGCACTTCTCAATCTGCCGGCTAGTACGCAAGTCGACTCTTCAGAAGAACCTATCCCGTCCGAGCTCCCGCCCTTTCTCTGTTATGGAGAATCCAGTAGCCACCCCGTCTTTGCACCCAGTCTCTTCGACTTCCCCTGTCGCTCTACGAGCGGTATCAACGGAGGCTCCGGACCACCCGTTGAGCAAGGCGCTCCCCCCTCCTGGCATGGAACCTACTGACACAACCGTCGATGGTTCCCATGCAGATGCCTCCGGCGGTGCTGAAGACTCTGCCCTCTCTGTGGTGGCGCCTTCTCCGTCGTCAATGCCACCTCCGCCGCCGTTGTCTGCTCTTCCAGTTCCACCTTCTACCAACAGGGCGCTGGTGGACACGGAGAAAACCAACGCGGACGACGAGATGCTCCCTCCACCCCCAACCAGTGCCGAGCCTGAGGCCGACCAGGGGAGGCCGTCTGCCGTTACGAGTGACGGTACCGCTGCCGTTCACGCTGGCGATACCGCGGACAACACGAATGCTCGGGACTCACGTCCAACGATGGCAATGTTGCTCCGCCAACAAGAGACCATCCGTCGCGACAATGCCGAAGTTGATGCTGCTCGCCGCCGTGTGGAGACTCCCAAGCCACTCGCTGTAGACATTGAAATGATCGAACGTCAGTACGCTGCCGGCGGAGACTGGTCTGATATCGCCTCTTGTATCCACCAGTCTCGTCCGTACGAGCTGCCTCGTGCCAAGTATGACATGGTGATCGAGACAGGCAAGACGTTCACAAAGACGCCGCTGACCAAGATCATGGCTGCGCTTGTGGGAAAGGGCTATCGCAACTGCGCGCTCGACCGTCTCTATGAGCAGAAACGAGTCGGCCAGGTGTCGAAGATGCCCGGGGGTAACCTGCGCCTCAAGCTCAAGGACCGCGAAGCGTGTCTGAAACTCGAACGCACGACAGTCAGCATCCTCGGCGGTGTGTATCCGTTCAAACCGTTCGATGTCCTTGCGAGCAAGTTTTTCTTGGACGTCTCGAATGTTGATTCGGACACTGACACAGATATCATCCTGCGTCACATGTACCTACTTGGGTGCGAACCAGTGTATGACACGTTCCGGGACGTGAACCTGGCGACAGGTCTCACCTCGGCGACGTGGCGCGTATACTTCCGGTCGCGTGAGTGTCCACCCCCACTGGTGGTGAACGGCTCAGTGTGTGACCAGCTCGTGTTCAGCAACAAGCTGTACCCGGCGCACGGCAAAGACGCACCGTTCGCGTCGGAGCGCCTCCCGTTCGGCTTTCGCTCGCACCACAGTATTGAGTTGAAGTCTATTGTCTCGTCAAATACTGGGTTTGCTCGATCAGCTCAAACACAATCTGCAACACGTGTCGCCAGGTCGAAGCGCTCGACAAACCAATTGACACCATCTCCTGCTCCACTAAAAACGTACGCGCAAGCTGCTCAAGCCGAACCAGCCCTCTCCTTGCTAGACAGCACACTCGAGGATGAAGAGACGAAAGAGGAAGGCCAGCTCCAACTTGGAGCTCAGCATGGCCAGCAACCTGTGGCCACTCAACTCGCAAAGAGAGTCATCGATCTCGATGACGCGCTCTCGATCTCAACGTTCACTGAATCCGGTGGTCATCTCTCACCGCCAGCGAGTCCAAAGCTCCCACCTAAGCCTGTGTTGATGCTGACGAATGGTTCTGACGGCTTCACCACTGTCGTGAACAAGAAGAAGCGATCGCGTGGAGGCATTGACTTCAGCAATATGCTGACGAAGCAAATGCCTACGCCGCTAGATGGGGTCGCAACCGCGAACTACTTCCAGGCGCTCCAGACGATGGAAGTCAAGTTTGAAGCGATAGACGCGACTGTGGACAAGAAGTATGGCATCCGCCACCATGTGCGTCCGGTTGACGTAAAGCGTCCAGAGGCGCTCAAGTTGTCCACTGAGTCTGCGTTCTTCGTCGAGAAACACCACACGAAGATCCGCAAGGCGCCGAAGCCGTCGCCTGTTGTCGAGGTTACAGAGTCGATGATCAGCGATGAGAATACGGCTCTGCTAAACACACTTGATGATCGTCTCGAGGATGCGGACAAGAGGGTTGATGGCATCTCCAAGATCCTCGGAAACGCGACGAACCCGGACCATATCATGAAGAAGGCAGTCGAGTCTCCGCTCGCGTTCAACAGTGCGCTGTCGCTCAAGATGGCAGCCAGCGGCAATGAGATAGAGGAACTTGTGCAGCTGCACATGATCAACCGCGTGTTCAGCGCGAACAAACCGGATGAGGACACGACGTTCGCGGCAAAGTGGAAGAAAGTCATGGGGAAATCAGTTCCGTCCAAACGCCACGACATCTTTGCTTCGTGCAGCAAATGGTGGCAGATGACACCGAAGATCTTTGAGCTAGCCCGTTTCACCAAGGCGCTGAGCGCATTCGAGCTTTCGCTCATGTCGATCGCACCGACGCTGTTTGCGAACGACCACTGGATCCAGTACGTCACGGGTCATCCGGTCGAGTGGATCCCCGCCCACCACGTTCGCCTGCTGCACCCGAACACGCTGCTGCGGCTCCTGAGATCGGAGCTTGGTGAACTGTGCATGGCACACTGGCGTGAGGTCCAATGGCAGGGACACCTGTTCGACGAGCTCGAGGAACTACGGCAGCTTGAAGGTCACTACCCAGCGGACGAGTCCGTTCTTCAGCTCCAAGTTGCGGAAGATGGCTCAGTGACACCAGTGGCAGGCGGCATAGCCCCTCGTTGCTAAGGTGGTCTTGACGCCGCAATCAACTTGGAACAACACCAGCGTGTTGACCGTGAACACGAACGGCGTCAAGAAGAACGGACACTTACTGATTGATAACCTGCTTTCGAAATATGCGCTGACATGCGTTCAAGAGACCAAATTCGCGGACCGCTCGCATCTCGCAAACTTCAAATTTCACCTCGAGTCAGCCTTCGAGCACAAGCTGTTCCTGAGCGACGTGAACGCGCTCCAGGATCGACCGACGCGTGGTCGGAGCAACGGAGTGCTGACAGTACTCCGCTCCGACTTCCCAGGCTTTGACTCGGCAGTGGATCTCACCCACATGACCGTCCCTGGCCGGTACCTCGTCGTGCGTGTGACGGTCGAGCATGCTCCCGTTTACATCCACAACGTGTACGCGCCAGTGGACAAACAAGAAAAACAACAGTTCTTTTCCGGTTTAGCAACGGAAGAGTTCGAAGACGACGCGACGCACTTGGTGCTTGGCGACCTCAACACTCCGCTAGACCCGAGCCTGGACTGTTCGACGACGGATCTGCGATACGACCCAAGCCGCTCGAGCTGCCTCGAGTGGTTGGCCCGCCTTGGTGTCGTCGACGCGTGGCGGATCCATCACGATGCAGCCCGCGTATTCACGGGACCGATGCCTCGCAAGAACCGCCTCGACTACATCGTCATCTCGGACGTGTTCTGCAACAGCTTCTACAGTGATGCTAAGTACTTTCTGCCATCACATGCTGGTGACCACCTGGCTCACAGCATGACGTTCAAGTCGGGGTCCCAGATGCATGGCCGAGGGTACTGGAAGTTCCCACGGTACCTGCTGGAGTACCCCCTAGTGGTGTCGGCGATCCGACGCGAAGCGGGAGACATATTGTCGAAGCTCCGCACCGCTCCAAACCCAGGAAAGACGTGGGAGCGATGGAAGTCAGACATCAAAGCGCAGTTGCAGGACCTGCAAAAGAAGCTCCGCATGCAAGATGCCCAAGCTGTCGAGGATGCTCGTGTCGCGCTGGACAACGCCGCTGCGCGACATAGAGTTGATGCCGATGATACCAACCGCCAGGTGTACGAGGAAGCCATGCGCGACTACAAAGAGACGGTGACCAGGTCCAGCCAGTATCGTCAAGACACTGCATTTGACTTCCAAGCCGCAAACTCCGAAAAGTCGACGAAGCACTTCTTTCGACCGCTAGACACAAGCTTACGGAGGGTCTCAATTGAGGAAGTCTCGATACCGAATGGGGGTGTCTCGACGAACCCGCATGAGATCAGTCTTCGCTTCCTCGAGCACTGGGGGTCTGAGATGGGAGACCCTGATAGTCCAGCAGGTACAGCTCCCCCACCGAACGGCACGGTGCAACGCAAGCTTCTTGACTCCGTCGTCCGCGTCCTATCAGAGCTCGATCGGCAGGCTCTCGACATGGATGTGACCGCTCTCGACTTGACGGAAGCTATCAAGCACATGAAAGCGACGTCATCTCCAGGTATGGATGGCCTAACAGCAGGATTCTACCAAGTCGCTCCAGAAGTATTCGGACAGTGCCTCGAACTAGTCTTCAATGATCGCCTGAAACGCGGCAAACTGCTCGCGTCGCAGCGCAAGTCGGCGGTAGTGCTACTACACAAGAAGGGTTCTCGTGCAGATCCAGGCAACTACCGACCGATTGCGCTCATACCAGTCGATGTGAAGATACTGTCGAAGGCTCTGACGTATCGTCTGCAGTCTGTTATCCCGAAGTTGATCCACCCGGACCAAAAAGGATTTGTCCGCGGCCGCTCGATCCATCACCACGTGCGCTTCCTGGCCGATCTTCAAGACCTCGTCACAAGTCGAGACGAAGAGGCGTATGCGCTGTTCTTGGATTTCCAGAAGGCGTTTGATCGAGTAAATTGGGACTACATGTTTCGGTTGCTTGAGCGGATGGGAATCGGCGACGGTTTCACGCGCTGGGTCAAGCTACTATACACGGATCCGCAGGCTCACCTGCTGATTAACGGTATCATCCAGCCAGCGTTATATCCAACTCGAGGAGTGAAGCAAGGCGATCCACTGTCTGCACTGCTCTTCATCCTGACGATCGAGCCACTTGGGAACATGCTGCGGTCGCACGAGGAGTACGGCGTGTGCCTGAACAACGATCACACTGCAACAAGCATCTTCTTTGCGGACGACTCGACACTGCTCGGCAGCTCCATCCCAAACCTGCAAGCGCAGCTTGAGATTGTGGAAGAGTACTGTTTCGGCTCAGGCGCGCAGCTGAACCTGTCGAAGTCAGTATTGCTGGCGCTGAACCGGGGCCATGACTGTCCGCAAATGCCCGGTGTTCAAGTCCTCAGACGTTTGGAGTCGGTCAAGTATCTTGGCATTCCATTCAGCCAGGCGTCTGTTGACGATCGAATTCTCGAGTCGCTTGACCAACGCTTCTATGACGGCTTCAAGGCGTGGTTTCGCCGCGCTCGAACTCTTCGCGGGCGCCTCCTGGTTGCACAGACCATGGTGCTATCGCGCTTGTGGCACTACACACAACACGTCTCACTTCCTTCGGCTGTCGTCAGGAGATGGCAGTCGATGCTGAACCGATTCGTGCTGAGTCGCAAGTACGAACGCGACGCGACACACATCCAGTTGATCCCCAGTGAATTCCTGTATCTTCGACGTGCAGACGGAGGTCTTGGTATCCCGAGTCTCGACGCACAGCTCAAGCGGCAGCGCTTCGTATTCATGATGCAGTTCGTCGCACAAGCACAGGAGACTACCGGACGCTGGTGGACGACCGCAAGCACAGAATTACTGCGGTTGATCCTTCCTCGATATAGCAAGTGCCACGCACTTGACTTGCTCACGATATCCCCACAGCGTCACGGCGAGATGATCAAGTGGAGACACGTATCTACCTGGTGGAAAACGACCTTGACGTGGTGGCACCGGACAAGCTGGGACAAGAGATGGAACGACTTGCCCTCTGACGAACGCGTCAAGTATGCGCTCCACCAGCCGATCTGGTTTCACTCGGATGCTGAACTTCACTACGAACAGCAGATGCGTGGTAGAACAACTTCCGCCCATCGGCGCTGCATAGGCATGGCGCCAGAACCGCAACGAAGCTTCCGCCTGCACGTCTCGCGGGTCTTTGGTCTTCGGTCGCTTGCTGACTTCATGCGTATTGAGAACGCGTGGCCAACGCAAGTCGGCTTTGTGACTCGGCACATCGACTTCATGCTGGTGGACATCACGCCAGGACAACAAGCCAAGTGGCTGAGCGCGCTGTATCGCGAGGCGACGCAGATCGTGAATCGGCTCGAAGCAGGCGACGTTATTCTTTCGCCACTTATCAGGGACAGCCAGCGGTTGATACCGTATGTAGGGGTCCTGAGCAACGAGAAGCTATGCTTATTCCCGGCAATCCCACGCTCGGCGGTACTGCGCATCGTATGGACGCCCACGCCACCGACGAAGCCGCATCCGATGAAGGTTCACTGGGACCGCGTCGATGCCAGCTACGTCAAGACTCACGCGAAGCTTGGCAAGCGTCTGCGCAAGGTGCTGCTCCCGATCTTCGAGGACCTTCAGTTCCGCCTGGCGTTCCGTCTACTGCCGGTCCGGTCACGCTTCTGGTTCCTTGAACATGTGAACCCTGGCATTCGCAAGTGCGTGCGAGAAGGCTGTAACGCGATCGAGTCTGACCAGCACTTGTTCTTCGACTGCACGCTCGCGTTGGGCTTGTGGCGACACGTGCTTGATATCGCGAGGATGCTCTTCAGACACAAGCCAACGTGGCTCGATATCGCGCTGGCGAAGGAAATGTATGTGCGAGACGAGTGGACGGACCACGAGGCGATCGTAGTCGACGTGTGGCATGTCCTCCGCTCAGTGACGCTTCATTTCGTGTGGTCGGATCGCAATCGGTGTCTGTTCGATGGAAGACAGCCGACGCCGACGCTCGCAGCGCTCCAAGTAATCTTGATGACGTTTGCTGCGCACATCCGATACTTCCTGCGGCGCCTGTATACACCGGACGAGCAGGACCAGTTACGCGAAGTGCTCAAGCGGCTGGCCACGCAGTCCACCTTCGGGGACTTTGTTGACCGCCACCCTGGTATCACCAGTGTTCGTGAAGCCGCCTAGCCGTGTACCAATGAAGACGCACCGGCCAATATGTCGACAAGCAGCGGTATACCCACTACAGTTGCCAGATCCAGTTTCCAGCCCCAGACGTCCCCTACACGGCTCGACCGCAGACATTGATGAACCAGAAGTTGACAAGGTAGCGGGCGGCGCCCTCACACCCCCCCAACAACGGTTCTTGTCCGCAGACGGCCTTGCAGACGACGCCGAAGAGGCCTCATCCTTCCCTGCAACCACAGATAGGTCGCCGTCCCTCACGACAGATCCAGCTTCCAGCCCCAGACGCCCCCCACGCTGCTCGACCGCAGACGTTAAGAAACCAGAGGTCAACAAGGTAGCGGGCGGCGCCCTCACACCCCCCCGACAACGGTTCTTGTCCACGGACGGCTTTGCGGAAGGCGCTGATGAGGCCTTGGCCTTCACTGCATCTGCGAATGGTTTACCGTCGCTCATGATCTGCCATAGGCACTTTGTGAGTTTGACTCAAACTCGATAAAGTTAACTTGTTAACTTACCTGAGAGGTCCCGCTTAGGTGCGATTCGACTTGCTCCCGACTTGGCAAATTCGGTTATGACGACCAGTGACCCCTGCGCAACCAGTCAATCTTCAAGCAACATTACTGGTGCAACATACCAGTACCTCTTATACCTGATACTCCAGACCTCCAAGACTTTATGACCTCCCAAACTTGATGTAAAAAAACGACCAAAACGGAAGTTTTTGACCTCTCAAAATTTATATTTGGTGTGGTCCACACAATTTCGGAATGGGTCGACCTATATATCATTCTGCTCCGTTTTCTCTACGCTTTCACGTGGGCTCGGACACAACATCAAGAACCGCAAAAGACACAATCAAGAACTCACAGACCAAGTATGTACACTAGTATTTATATCAGTAAGGTTAGTCATTACCCGGTAGATTGAGAAGCAACTCAGTCTGTTGTAATAGACACACTTTCAACTGAGCTATCGAGGCGTCAAACATCAAACACACCCCTACACAACAAAAATTCACGCCCTCACGTGATGCTTCCAAGCACGCTTCCACAACACACAACCACTGCCTCCACGCACCCTCCTACTCCTTCGCTATCCTCCTGGACACTCTAACCGCCGATCCGCTACCATCTCGCGTCAACAAAACTACTTCACTGCGCTTCTGTCATCTTGCTCTTTCACGCTATGGATGCCTTTCCGACTGTTGTCAATCGACTGCTGTCAATCAACTGCTGTCAATCGACTGCTGTCAATCGACTGCTGTCAATCGACTGCTGTCAATCGACTGCTGTCAATCGCCTGGTGGTGTCCCAGCCTCCGTCGCTACTATCGCACCTTCTACACGACTCAGTAACAAAACGTGGCATCGGAGCTTGAGCGTGACCAGACCGACAAATCGCGCCATGTCAGCTGAGGGTCCAGTCCACGGCGACGATAGGCGTGTTCTTGGCGCACATAGACAACAGGACAGTTAAGAGGCGATAGGAGACGACACGACAGGCGCATCGACTTAACAAGAGAACAACAGAAAGACGGTAGAAGAGAGCAAAAGGTGCAAAAGGTGCAAAAGTGCCGCGACCCGGGATCGAACCAGGGACCTTCAGATCTTCAGTCTGACGCTCTCCCAACTGAGCTATCGAGGCGTCAAACATCAAACACACCCCTACACAACAAAAATTCACGCCCTCACGTGATGCTTCCAAGCACGCTTCCACAACACACAACCACTGCCTCCACGCACCCTCCTACTCCTTCGCTATCCTCCTGGACACTCTAACCGCCGATCCGCTACCATCTCGCGTCAACAAAACTACTTCACTGCGCTTCTGTCATCTTGCTCTTTCACGCTATGGATGCCTTTCCGACTGTTGTCAATCGACTGCTGTCAATCGACTGCTGTCAATCGACTGCTGTCAATCGACTGCTGTCAATCGACTGCTGTCAATCGCCTGGTGGTGTCCCAGCCTCCGTCGCTACTATCGCACCTTCTACACGACTCAGTAACAAAACGTGGCATCGGAGCTTGAGCGTGACCAGACCGACAAATCGCGCCATGTCAGCTGAGGGTCCAGTCCACGGCGACGATAGGCGTGTTCTTGGCGCACATAGACAACAGGACAGTTAAGAGGCGATAGGAGACGACACGACAGGCGCATCGACTTAACAAGAGAACAACAGAAAGACGGTAGAAGAGAGCAAAAGGTGCAAAAGGTGCAAAAGTGCCGCGACCCGGGATCGAACCAGGGACCTTCAGATCTTCAGTCTGACGCTCTCCCAACTGAGCTATCGAGGCACTTCTCAATCTGCCGGCTAGTACGCAAGTCGACTCTTCAGAAGAACCCATCCCGTCCAAGCTTCCCGCCCTTTCTCTGTCATGGAGAATCCAGTAGCCACCCCTTCTTTGCACCCAGTCTCTTCGACCTCCCCTGTCGCTCTACGAGCGGTATCAACGGAGGCTCCGGACCACCCGTTGAGCAAGGCGCTCCCCCCTCCTGGCATGGAACCTACTGACACAACCGTCGATGGTTCCCATGCTGATGCCTCCGGCGGTGCTGAAGACTCTGCCCTCTCTGCGATGGCGGCTTCTCCGTCGTCAATGCCACCTCCGCCGCCGTTGTCTGCTCTTCCAATTCCACCTTCTACCAACATGGCGGTGGTGGACACGGAGAAAACCAACGAGGATGACGAGATGCTCCCTCCACCCCCAGCCAGTGCCGAGCCTGAGGCCGACCAGGCGAGGTCGTCTGCCGTTACTAGTGACGGTACCGCTGCCGTTCACGCTGGCGATACCGCGGACAACGCGAATGATCGGGACTCACGTCCAACGATGGCAATGTTGCTCCGCCAACAAGAGACCATCCGTCGCGACAATGCCGAAGTTGATGCTGCTCGCCGCCGCGTGGAGACTCCCAAGCCACTCGCTGTTGACATTGAAATGATCGAACGTCAGTACGCTGCCGGCGGAGACTGGTCTGATATCGCCTCTTGTATCCACCAGTCTCGTCCGTACGAGCTGCCTCGTGCCAAGTATGACATGGTGATCGAGACAGGCAAGACGTTCACCAAGACACCGCTGACCAAGATCATGGCTGCGCTTGTGGGGAAGAGCTATCGCAACTGCGCGCTCGACCGCCTCTATGAGCAGAAAAGAGTCGGCCAGGTATCGAAGATGCCCGGGGGTAACCTGCGTCTCAAGCTCAAGGACCGCGAAGCGTGTCTGCAACTCGAACGCACGACTGTCAGCATCCTCGGCGGTGTGTATCCGTTCAAACCGTTCGATGTCCTTGCGAGCAAGTTCTTCTTGGACGTCTCGAATGTTGATTCGGACACTGACACAGATATCATCCTGCGTCGCCTGTACCTGTTTGGGTGCGAACCAGTCTATGACACGTTCCGGGACGTGAACCTGGCGACAGGTCTCACCTCGGCAACGTGGCGCGTATACTTCCGGTCGCGTGAGTGTCCACCCCCACTGGTGGTGAACGGCTCAGTGTGTGACCAGCTCGTGTTCAGCAACAAGCTGTACCCGGCGCACGGCAAAGACGCACCGTTCGCGTCGGAGCGCCTCCCGTTCGGCTTTCGCTCGCACCACAGTATTGAGTTGAAGTCTCCCGTCTCGTCAAATACTGGGTTTGCTCGATCAGTTCAACCACAATCTGCAACACGTGTCGCCAGGTCGAAGCGATCGACGAACCAATTGACACCATCTCCTGCTCCACTAAAAACGTACGCGCAAGCTGCTCAAGCCGAACCAGCCCTCCCCTCGCTCGACAGCACACTCGAGGATGAAGAGACGAAAGAGGAAGGCCAGCTCCAAATTGGAGCTCAGCATGGCCAGCAACATGTGGCCACTCAACTCGCAAAGAGAGTCATCGATCTTGACGACGCGCTCTCGATCTCAACGTTCACTGAATCCGGTGGTCATCTCTCACCGCCAGCGAGTCCAAAGTCTCCATCCAAGCCTGTGTTGATGCTGACGAATGGTTCTGACGGCTTCACCACTGTCGTGAACAAGAAGAAGCGATCGCGTGGAGGCATTGACTTCAGCAATATGTTGACGAAGCAAATGCCTACGCCGCTAGATGGGGTCGCAACTGCGAACTATTTCCAGGCGCTCCAGACGATGGAGGTCAAGTTCGAATCGATAGACGCGACTGTGGACAAGAAGTATGGCATCCGCCACCACGTGCGTCCGATTGACGTGAAGCGTCCAGACGCGCTCAAGTCGTCCACTGAGTCTGCGTTCTTCGTCGAGAAACACCACACGAAGATCCGCAAGGCGCCGAAGCCATCGCCTGTTGTCGAGGTGACAGAGTCGATGATCAGCGATGAGAATACGGCCCTGCTAAACACACTTGATGATCGTCTTGAAGATGCGGACAAGAGGGTTGATGGCATCTCCAAGATCCTCGGAAACGCAACGAACCCGGACCATATCATGAAGAAGGCAGTCGAGTCTCCGCTCGCGTTCAACAGTGCGCTGTCGCTCAAGATGGCAGCCAGCGGCAATGAAATCGAGGAACTTGTGCAGCTCCACATGATCAACCGCGTGTTGAGCGCGAACAAACCGGACGAGGACACGACGTTCGCAACGAAGTGGAAGAAACTCATGGGGAAATCGGTTCCGTCCAAACGCCACGACGTCTTCGCTGCGTGCAGCAAATGGTGGCAGACGACACCGAAAATCTTTGAGCTAGCCCGTTTCACCAAGGCGCTGAGCGCATTCGAGCTTTCGCTCATGTCGATCGCACCGACGCTGTTCACGAACGACCACTGGATCCAGTACGTCACGGGTCACCCGGTCGAGTGGATCCCCGCCCACCACGTTCGCCTGCTGCACCCGAACACGCTGCTGCGGCTCCTGAGATCGGATCTTGGCGAACTGTGCATGGCACACTGGCGTGAGGTCCAATGGCAGGGACACCTGTTCGACGAGCTCGAGGAACTATGGCAGCTTGAAGGTCACTACCCAGCGGACGAATCCGTTCTTCAGCTCCAAGTTGTGGAAGATGGCTCAGTGACACCAGTGGCAGGCGGTATAGCCCCTCGTTGCTAAGGTGGTCTTGACACCGCAATCAACTTGGAACAACGCCAGCGTGTTGACCGTGAACACGAACGGCGTCAAGAAGAACGGACACCTACTAATCGACAACCTGCTTTCGAAATATGCACTGACGTGCGTTCAAGAGACCAAATTTGCGGACCGCTCCCATCTCGCAAACTTCAAATTTCACCTCGAGTCAGCCTTTGAGCACAAGCTGTTCCTGAGCGACGTGAACGCGCTCCTGGATCGGCCGACGCGTGGTCGGAGCAACGGAGTGCTGACAGTACTCCGCTCCGACTTCCCAGGCTTTGACTCGGCAGTGGATCTCACCCACATGACCGTCCCTGGCCGGTACCTCGTCGTGCGTGTGACGGTCGAGCATGCTCCCGTTTACATCCACAACGTGTACGCGCCAGTGGACAAACAAGAAAAACAACAGTTCTTTTCCAGTTTAGAAACGGAAGAGTTCGAAGACAACGCGACGCACATGGTGCTTGGCGACCTCAACACCCCGCTAGACCCGAGCCTGGACTGTTCGACGACGGATCTGCGCTACGACCCAAGCCGCTCGAGCTGCCTCGAGTGGTTAGCCCGCCTTGGTGTCGTCGACGCGTGGCGGATCCACCACGATGCAGCCCGCGTATTCACGGGACCGATGCCTCGCAAGAACCGCCTTGACTACATACTCATCTCGGACGCGTTCTGCAACAGCTTCTACAGTGATGCTAAGTACTTTCTGCCATCACATGCTGGTGACCACCTGGCTCACAGCATGACGTTTAAGTCGGGGTCCCAGATGCATGGCCGAGGGTACTGGAAATTCCCACGGTACCTGCTGGAGTACCCCCTAGTTGTGTCGGCGATCCGACGCGAGGCGGAAGACATATTGTCGAAGCTCCGCACCGCCCCAAATCCAGGAAAGACGTGGGAGCGATGGAAGTCAGACATCAAAACGCAGTTGCAGGACCTGCAAAAGAAGCTCCGCATGCAAGATGCCCAAGCTGTCGAGGATGCTCGTGTCGCGCTGGACAACGCCGCTGCGCGACATAGAGTTGATGCTGATGATACCAACCGCCAGGTGTACGAGGAAGCCATGCGCCACTACAAAGAGACGGTGACCCGGTCCAGCCAGTATCGTCAAGACACTGCATTTGACTTCCAAGCCGCAAACTCCGAAAAGTCGACGAAGCACTTCTTTCGACCGCTAGACACAAGCTTACGGAGGGTCTCAATTGAGGAAGTCTCGATACCGAATGGAGGTGTCTCGACGAACCCGCATGAGATCAGTCTTCGCTTCCTCGAGCACTGGGGGTCGGAGATGGGAGACCCTGATAGTCCAGCAGGTACAGCTCCCCCACCGAACGGCACGGTGCAGCGCAAGCTTCTTGACTCCGTCGTCCGCGTCCTATCAGAGCTCGATCGGCAGGCTCTCGACATGGATGTGACCGCTCTCGACTTGACGGAAGCTATCAAGCACATGAAAGCGACGTCATCTCCAGGTATGGATGGCCTAACAGCAGGATTCTACCAAGTCGCTCCAGAAGTATTCGGACAGTGCCTCGAACTAGTCTTCAATGATCGCCTGAAACGCGGCAACCTGCTCGCGTCGCAGCGCAAGTCGGCGGTAGTGCTACTACACAAGAAGGGTTCTCGTGCAGATCCAGGCAACTACCGACCGATTGCGCTCATACCAGTCGATGTGAAGATACTGTCGAAGGCTCTGACGTATCGTCTGCAGTCTGTTATCCCGAAGTTGATCCATCCGGACCAAAAAGGATTTGTCCGCGGCCGCTCGATCCACCACCACGTGCGTTTCCTGGCCGATCTCCAAGACCTCGTCACAAGTCGAGACGAAGAGGCGTATGCGCTGTTCTTGGATTTCCAGAAGGCGTTCGATCGAGTCAACTGGGACTACATGTTCCGTTTGCTTGAGCGGATGGGAATCGGTGACGGCTTCACGCGCTGGGTCAAGCTACTATACACGGATCCGCAGGCTCACCTGCTGATTAACGGTATCATCCAGCCAGCGTTATATCCAACTCGAGGAGTGAAGCAAGGCGATCCACTGTCTGCACTGCTCTTCATCCTGACGATCGAGCCACTTGGAAACATGCTGCGGTCGCACGAGGAGTACGGTGTATGTCTGAACGACGACGATACTGCAACAAGCATCTTCTTTGCGGACGACTCGACACTGCTCGGCAGCTCCATCCCAAACCTGCAAGCGCAGCTTGAGATTGTGGAAGAGTACTGTTTCGGCTCGGGCGCGCAGCTGAACCTGTCGAAGTCAGTGTTGCTGGCGCTGAACCGGGGCCACGACTGTCCGCAAATGCCCGGTGTTCAAGTCCTCAGACGTTCGGAGGCGGTCAAGTATCTTGGCATTCCATTCAGCCAGGCGCCTGTCGACGATCGAATTCTCGAGTCGCTTGACCATCGCTTCTATGACGGTTTCAAGGCGTGGTTTCGCCGCGCTCGAACTCTTCGCGGGCGCCTCCTGGTTGCACAGACCATGGTGCTATCGCGCTTGTGGCACTACACACAACACGTCTCACTTCCTTCGGCTGTCGTCAGGCGATGGCAATCGATGCTGAACCGATTCGTGCTGAGTCGCAAGCACAATCGCGACGCGACACACATCCAGTTGATCCCCGGCGAATTCCTGTATCTTCGACGTGCAGACGGAGGTCTTGGTATCCCGAGTCTCGACGCTCAGCTCAAGCGGCAGCGCTTCGTTTTCATGATGCAGTTCGTCGCACAAGCACAGGAGACTACCGGACGCTGGTGGACGACCGCAAGCACAGAATTACTGCGGTCGATCCTTCCTCGATATAGCAAGTGCCACGCACTTGACTTGCTCACGATATCCCCACAGCGTCACGGCGAGATGATCAAGTGGAGACACGTGTCTACCTGGTGGAAAACGACCTGGACGTGGTGGCACCGGACAAGCTGGGACAAGAGATGGAGCGACTTACCCTCTGACGAACGCGTCAAGTATGCGCTCCACCAACCGATATGGTTTCACTCGGACGCTGAACTTCACTACGAACAGCAGATGCGTGGTAGCACAGCTTCCGCCCATCGGCGCTGCATAGGCATGGCGCCAGAACCGCAACGAAGCTTCCGCCTGCACGTCTCGCGGGTCTTTGGTCTTCGGTCGCTTGCTGACTTCATGCGTATTGAGAACGCGTGGCCAACGCACGTCGGCTTTGTGACTCGGCATATCGACTTCACGCTGGTGGACATCACGCCAGGACAACAAGCCAAGTGGCTGAGCGCGCTGTATCGCGAGGCGACGCAGATCGTGAATCGGCTCGAAGCAGGCGACGTTATTCTTTCGCCACTTATCAGGGACAGCCAGCGGTTGATACCGTACGTAGGGGTCCTGAGCAACGAGAAGCTATGCTTATTCCCGGCAATCCCACGCTCGGCGGTACTGCGCATCGTATGGACGCCCAAGCCACCGACGAAGCCGCATCCGATGAAGGTTCACTGGGACCGCATCGATGCCAGCCACGTCAAGAAGCATGTGAAACTTGGCAAACGTCTGCGCAAAGTGCTTCTCCCGATCTTTGAGGACCTTCAGTTCCGCCTGGCATTCCGTCTACTGCCGGTCCGGTCACGCTTCTGGTTCCTTGAACATGTGAACCCTGGCATTCGCAAGTGCGTGCGGGAAGGCTGTAACGCGATCGAGTCTGACCAGCACCTGTTCTTCGACTGCACGCTCGCGTTGGGCTTGTGGCGACACGTGCTTGATATCGCGAGGATACTCTTCAGACACAAGCCGACGTGGCTCGATATCGCGCTGGCGAGGGAAATGCGTGTGCGAGACGAGTGGACGGATCACGAGGCGATCGTAGCCGACGTGTGGCATGTCCTCCGCTCAGTGACGCTTCATTTCGTGTGGTTGGATCGCAATCGGTGTCTGTTCGATGGAAGACAGCCGACGCCGACGCTCGCAGCGCTCCAAGTAATCTTGATGACGTTTGCTGCGCACATCCGATACTTCCTGCGGCGCCTGTATACACCGGACGAGCAGGACCAGTTACGCGAAGTGCTCAAGCGGCTGGCCACGCAGTCCACCTTCGGGGACTTTGTTGACCGCCACCCTGGTATCACCAGTGTTCGTGAAGCCGCCTAGCCGTGTACCAATGAAGATGCACCGGCCAATATGTCGACAAGCAGCGGTATACCCACTACAGTTGACAGATCCAGCTTCCAGCCCCAGACGCCCCCCACGCTGCTCGACCGCGGACGTTAAGGAACCAGAGGTCAACAAGGTAGCGGGCGGCGCCCTCACACCCCCCCGACAACGGTTCTTGTCCACGGACGGCTTTGCGGAAGGCGCTGATGAGGCCTTGGCCTTCACTGCATCTGCGAATGGTTTACCGTCGCTCATGATCTGCCATAGGCACTTTGTGAGTTTGACTCAAACTCGATAAAGTTAACTTGTTAACTTACCTGAGAGGTCCCGCTTAGGTGCGATTCGACTTGCTCCCGACTTGGCAAATTCGGTTATGACGACCAGTGACCCCTGCGCAACCAGTCAATCTTCAAGCAACATTACTGGTGCAACATACCAGTACCTCTTATACCTGATACTCCAGACCTCCAAGACTTTATGACCTCCCAAACTTGATGTCAAAAATCGACCAAAACGGAAGTTTTTGACCTCTCAAAATTTATATTTGGTGTGGTCCACACAATTTCGGAATGGGTCGACCTATATATCATTTTGCTCCGTTTTCTCTACGCTTTCACGTGAGCTCTGACTCAATACCAAGAAACGCACAAGACACAATCAAGAACTCACAGACCAAGTATGTACACTAGTATTTATATCAGTAAGGTTAGTCATTACCCGGTAGATTGAGAAGCAACTCAGTCTGTTGTAATAGACACACTTTCAACTGAGCTATCGAGGCGTCAAACATCAAACACACCCCTACACAACAAAAATTCACGCCCTCACGTGATGCTTCCAAGCACGCTTCCACAACACACAACCACTGCCTCCACGCACCCTCCTACTCCTTCGCTATCCTCCTGGACACTCTAACCGCCGATCCGCTACCATCTCGCGTCAACAAAACTACTTCACTGCGCTTCTGTCATCTTGCTCTTTCACGCTATGGATGCCTTTCCGACTGTTGTCAATCGACTGCTGTCAATCAACTGCTGTCAATCGACTGCTGTCAATCGACTGCTGTCAATCGACTGCTGTCAATCGCCTGGTGGTGTCCCAGCCTCCGTCGCTACTATCGCACCTTCTACACGACTCAGTAACAAAACGTGGCATCGGAGCTTGAGCGTGACCAGACCGACAAATCGCGCCATGTCAGCTGAGGGTCCAGTCCACGGCGACGATAGGCGTGTTCTTGGCGCACATAGACAACAGGACAGTTAAGAGGCGATAGGAGACGACACGACAGGCGCATCGACTTAACAAGAGAACAACAGAAAGACGGTAGAAGAGAGCAAAAGGTGCAAAAGGTGCAAAAGTGCCGCGACCCGGGATCGAACCAGGGACCTTCAGATCTTCAGTCTGACGCTCTCCCAACTGAGCTATCGAGGCGTCAAACATCAAACACACCCCTACACAACAAAAATTCACGCCCTCACGTGATGCTTCCACAACACACAACCACTGCCTCCACGCACCCTCCTACTCCTTCGCTATCCTCCTGGACACTCTAACCGCCGATCCGCTACCATCTCGCGTCAACAAAACTACTTCACTGCGCTTCTGTCATCTTGCTCTTTCACGCTATGGATGCCTTTCCGACTGTTGTCAATCGACTGCTGTCAATCAACTGCTGTCAATCGACTGCTGTCAATCGACTGCTGTCAATCGACTGCTGTCAATCGCCTGGTGGTGTCCCAGCCTCCGTCGCTACTATCGCACCTTCTACACGACTCAGTAACAAAACGTGGCATCGGAGCTTGAGCGTGACCAGACCGACAAATCGCGCCATGTCAGCTGAGGGTCCAGTCCACGGCGACGATAGGCGTGTTCTTGGCGCACATAGACAACAGGACAGTTAAGAGGCGATAGGAGACGACACGACAGGCGCATCGACTTAACAAGAGAACAACAGAAAGACGGTAGAAGAGAGCAAAAGGTGCAAAAGGTGCAAAAGTGCCGCGACCCGGAATCGAACCAGGGACCTTCAGATCTTCAGTCTGACGCTCTCCCAACTGAGCTATCGAGGCGTCAAACATCAAACACACCCCTACACAACAAAAATTCACGCCCTCACGTGATGCTTCCAAGCACGCTTCCACAACACACAACCACTGCCTCCACGCACCCTCCTACTCCTTCGCTATCCTCCTGGACACTCTAACCGCCGATCCGCTACCATCTCGCGTCAACAAAACTACTTCACTGCGCTTCTGTCATCTTGCTCTTTCACGCTATGGATGCCTTTCCGACTGTTGTCAATCGACTGCTGTCAATCAACTGCTGTCAATCGACTGCTGTCAATCGACTGCTGTCAATCGACTGCTGTCAATCGCCTGGTGGTGTCCCAGCCTCCGTCGCTACTATCGCACCTTCTACACGACTCAGTAACAAAACGTGGCATCGGAGCTTGAGCGTGACCAGACCGACAAATCGCGCCATGTCAGCTGAGGGTCCAGTCCACGGCGACGATAGGCGTGTTCTTGGCGCACATAGACAACAGGACAGTTAAGAGGCGATAGGAGACGACACGACAGGCGCATCGACTTAACAAGAGAACAACAGAAAGACGGTAGAAGAGAGCAAAAGGTGCAAAAGGTGCAAAAGTGCCGCGACCCGGAATCGAACCAGGGACCTTCAGATCTTCAGTCTGACGCTCTCCCAACTGAGCTATCGAGGCGTCAAACATCAAACACACCCCTACACAACAAAAATTCACGCCCTCACGTGATGCTTCCAAGCACGCTTCCACAACACACAACCACTGCCTCCACGCACCCTCCTACTCCTTCGCTATCCTCCTGGACACTCTAACCGCCGATCCGCTACCATCTCGCGTCAACAAAACTACTTCACTGCGCTTCTGTCATCTTGCTCTTTCACGCTATGGATGCCTTTCCGACTGTTGTCGATCAACTGCTGTCAATCAACTGCTGTCAATCGCCTGGTGGTGTCCCAGCCTCCGTCGCTACTATCGCACCTTCTACACGACTCAGTAACAAAACGTGGCATCGGAGCTTGAGCGTGACCAGACCGACAAATCGAGCGCCATGTCAGCTGAGGGTCCAGTCCACGGCGACGATAGGCGTGTTCTTGGCGCACATAGACAACAGGACAGTTAAGAGGCGATAGGAGACGACACGACAGGCGCATCGACTTAACAAGAGAACAACAGAAAGACGGTAGAAGAGAGCAAAAGGTGCAAAAGGTGCAAAAGTGCCGCGACCCGGAATCGAACCAGGGACCTTCAGATCTTCAGTCTGACGCTCTCCCAACTGAGCTATCGAGGCGTCAAACATCAAACACACCCCTACACAACAAAAATTCACGCCCTCACGTGATGCTTCCAAGCACGCTTCCACAACACACAACCACTGCCTCCACGCACCCTCCTACTCCTTCGCTATCCTCCTGGACACTCTAACCGCCGATCCGCTACCATCTCGCGTCAACAAAACTACTTCACTGCGCTTCTGTCATCTTGCTCTTTCACGCTATGGATGCCTTTCCGACTGTTGTCAATCGACTGCTGTCAATCAACTGCTGTCAATCGACTGCTGTCAATCGACTGCTGTCAATCGACTGCTGTCAATCGCCTGGTGGTGTCCCAGCCTCCGTCGCTACTATCGCACCTTCTACACGACTCAGTAACAAAACGTGGCATCGGAGCTTGAGCGTGACCAGACCGACAAATCGCGCCATGTCAGCTGAGGGTCCAGTCCACGGCGACGATAGGCGTGTTCTTGGCGCACATAGACAACAGGACAGTTAAGAGGCGATAGGAGACGACACGACAGGCGCATCGACTTAACAAGAGAACAACAGAAAGACGGTAGAAGAGAGCAAAAGGTGCAAAAGGTGCAAAAGGTGCAAAAGTGCCGCGACCCGGGATCGAACCAGGGACCTTCAGATCTTCAGTCTGACGCTCTCCCAACTGAGCTATCGAGGCGTCAAACATCAAACACACCCCTACACAACAAAAATTCACGCCCTCACGTGATGCTTCCAAGCACGCTTCCACAACACACAACCACTGCCTCCACGCACCCTCCTACTCCTTCGCTATCCTCCTGGACACTCTAACCGCCGATCCGCTACCATCTCGCGTCAACAAAACTACTTCACTGCGCTTCTGTCATCTTGCTCTTTCACGCTATGGATGCCTTTCCGACTGTTGTCAATCGACTGCTGTCAATCAACTGCTGTCAATCGACTGCTGTCAATCGACTGCTGTCAATCGACTGCTGTCAATCGCCTGGTGGTGTCCCAGCCTCCGTCGCTACTATCGCACCTTCTACACGACTCAGTAACAAAACGTGGCATCGGAGCTTGAGCGTGACCAGACCGACAAATCGCGCCATGTCAGCTGAGGGTCCAGTCCACGGCGACGATAGGCGTGTTCTTGGCGCACATAGACAACAGGACAGTTAAGAGGCGATAGGAGACGACACGACAGGCGCATCGACTTAACAAGAGAACAACAGAAAGACGGTAGAAGAGAGCAAAAGGTGCAAAAGGTGCAAAAGTGCCGCGACCCGGGATCGAACCAGGGACCTTCAGATCTTCAGTCTGACGCTCTCCCAACTGAGCTATCGAGGCGTCAAACATCAAACACACCCCTACACAACAAAAATTCACGCCCTCACGTGATGCTTCCAAGCACGCTTCCACAACACACAACCACTGCCTCCACGCACCCTCCTACTCCTTCGCTATCCTCCTGGACACTCTAACCGCCGATCCGCTACCATCTCGCGTCAACAAAACTACTTCACTGCGCTTCTGTCATCTTGCTCTTTCACGCTATGGATGCCTTTCCGACTGTTGTCAATCGACTGCTGTCAATCAACTGCTGTCAATCGACTGCTGTCAATCGACTGCTGTCAATCGACTGCTGTCAATCGCCTGGTGGTGTCCCAGCCTCCGTCGCTACTATCGCACCTTCTACACGACTCAGTAACAAAACGTGGCATCGGAGCTTGAGCGTGACCAGACCGACAAATCGCGCCATGTCAGCTGAGGGTCCAGTCCACGGCGACGATAGGCGTGTTCTTGGCGCACATAGACAACAGGACAGTTAAGAGGCGATAGGAGACGACACGACAGGCGCATCGACTTAACAAGAGAACAACAGAAAGACGGTAGAAGAGAGGAAAAGGTGCAAAAGGTGCAAAAGTGCCGCGACCCGGGATCGAACCAGGGACCTTCAGATCTTCAGTCTGACGCTCTCCCAACTGAGCTATCGAGGCGTCAAACATCAAACACACCCCTACACAACAAAAATTCACGCCCTCACGTGATGCTTCCAAGCACGCTTCCACAACACACAACCACTGCCTCCACGCACCCTCCTACTCCTTCGCTATCCTCCTGGACACTCTAACCGCCGATCCGCTACCATCTCGCGTCAACAAAACTACTTCACTGCGCTTCTGTCATCTTGCTCTTTCACGCTATGGATGCCTTTCCGACTGTTGTCGATCAACTGCTGTCAATCAACTGCTGTCAATCGACTGCTGTCAATCGACTGCTGTCAATCGACTGCTGTCAATCGCCTGGTGGTGTCCCAGCCTCCGTCGCTACTATCGCACCTTCTACACGACTCAGTAACAAAACGTGGCATCGGAGCTTGAGCGTGACCAGACCGACAAATCGCGCCATGTCAGCTGAGGGTCCAGTCCACGGCGACGATAGGCGTGTTCTTGGCGCACATAGACAACAGGACAGTTAAGAGGCGATAGGAGACGACACGACAGGCGCATCGACTTAACAAGAGAACAACAGAAAGACGGTAGAAGAGAGCAAAAGGTGCAAAAGGTGCAAAAGTGCCGCGACCCGGGATCGAACCAGGGACCTTCAGATCTTCAGTCTGACGCTCTCCCAACTGAGCTATCGAGGCGTCAAACATCAAACACACCCCTACACAACAAAAATTCACGCCCTCACGTGATGCTTCCAAGCACGCTTCCACAACACACAACCACTGCCTCCACGCACCCTCCTACTCCTTCGCTATCCTCCTGGACACTCTAACCGCCGATCCGCTACCATCTCGCGTCAACAAAACTACTTCACTGCGCTTCTGTCATCTTGCTCTTTCACGCTATGGATGCCTTTCCGACTGTTGTCAATCGACTGCTGTCAATCAACTGCTGTCAATCGACTGCTGTCAATCGACTGCTGTCAATCGACTGCTGTCAATCGCCTGGTGGTGTCCCAGCCTCCGTCGCTACTATCGCACCTTCTACACGACTCAGTAACAAAACGTGGCATCGGAGCTTGAGCGTGACCAGACCGACAAATCGCGCCATGTCAGCTGAGGGTCCAGTCCACGGCGACGATAGGCGTGTTCTTGGCGCACATAGACAACAGGACAGTTAAGAGGCGATAGGAGACGACACGACAGGCGCATCGACTTAACAAGAGAACAACAGAAAGACGGTAGAAGAGAGGAAAAGGTGCAAAAGGTGCAAAAGTGCCGCGACCCGGGATCGAACCAGGGACCTTCAGATCTTCAGTCTGACGCTCTCCCAACTGAGCTATCGAGGCGTCAAACATCAAACACACCCCTACACAACAAAAATTCACGCCCTCACGTGATGCTTCCAAGCACGCTTCCACAACACACAACCACTGCCTCCACGCACCCTCCTACTCCTTCGCTATCCTCCTGGACACTCTAACCGCCGATCCGCTACCATCTCGCGTCAACAAAACTACTTCACTGCGCTTCTGTCATCTTGCTCTTTCACGCTATGGATGCCTTTCCGACTGTTGTCAATCGACTGCTGTCAATCAACTGCTGTCAATCGACTGCTGTCAATCGACTGCTGTCAATCGACTGCTGTCAATCGCCTGGTGGTGTCCCAGCCTCCGTCGTTACTATCGCACCTTCTACACGACTCAGTAACAAAACGTGGCATCGGAGCTTGAGCGTGACCAGACCGACAAATCGCGCCATGTCAGCTGAGGGTCCAGTCCACGGCGACGATAGGCGTGTTCTTGGCGCACATAGACAACAGGACAGTTAAGAGGCGATAGGAGACGACACGACAGGCGCATCGACTTAACAAGAGAACAACAGAAAGACGGTAGAAGAGAGCAAAAGGTGCAAAAGGTGCAAAAGGTGCAAAAGTGCCGCGACCCGGGATCGAACCAGGGACCTTCAGATCTTCAGTCTGACGCTCTCCCAACTGAGCTATCGAGGCGTCAAACATCAAACACACCCCTACACAACAAAAATTCACGCCCTCACGTGATGCTTCCAAGCACGCTTCCACAACACACAATCACTGCCTCCACGCACCCTCCTACTCCTTCGCTATCCTCCTGGACACTCTAACCGCCGATCCGCTACCATCTCGCGTCAACAAAACTACTTCACTGCGCTTCTGCCATCTTGCTCTTTCACGCTATGGATGCCTTTCCGACTGTTGTCAATCGACTGCTGTCAATCGACTGCTGTCAATCGACTGGTGGTGTCCCAGCCTCTGTCGCTACTATCGCACCTTCTACACGACTCAGTAACAAAACGTGGCATCGGAGCTTGAGCGTGACCGGACCAATCGTCCGAGTGCGGTGACGCGCTGGGAGGCGCCAGCAGGTTGGGAAGTGGTGAGGCTATACCTCGTTAGAGAACTCATGGATGTTGGAAGACCAACTCCTGGTTGACTGCCCGAAGGCTGTTGAGCTCTGGGATCAGAAGGAACAACCGGGGCGTAAGTAGTCCACGGGTTCTTAGCCGCCTTATGATGTACGGTCCCTGGATTAACGGAACCATACCCGCGCTCATCATGAGCGCTAGACTTAGACTGTTGTCTAGGGTCCTCCAATACGGAGCGGAGTTGCCGCTTGGCAATCAAGTGGGCAACTCGATGCGAAGATCGCGCTGATCCAAGACATAGGACAGCATGCAATCTTGTCGGGGTTCATTCAATTCCTGAACTGTAGAGTTATTTAAAGAGACCCATCACCAGAACAGGTCTTCTGCCTGGTATTGGGTCGTGGTGCTCTCGGGCAGTACCCAGGGGTACCCCTAAACCCATCACGGTCTTCCGGTTTCTTCCGGAGACTTGTAAATTTCTTCAAAGGACACATAATCCGGTGTGGTGCGAGCAGCACACACCTAGCGGCCTCGATGTCGTTGACAAAGAGTGGTTCATCCTGAACCAAGGCCGCCACGAGAAGTGCGCCCATGGTTAAGTCCACGAGAGGCACTAAGGTGCTCCAAGAACGTGGGGGACTCAGACCCCACATCCGTCGGATAGTATCCGCGAGGATACACCGGCGTGGGAGGCGCAGAGGGTGCTACCTCTGAGGCGCCTTGCAGCTGAGCAGCTTGACAGCGCTCCTGCTATTTGTCGAGGTCGTTCGAGATCTCTTGGTAATAGCCCTCTCCTTTGCGGCCTCGTCCGACTCAGAGTCGAAAAGGGGACATACACTTTCGCGATGGGAAGCTCCTAGGTAGGAGAGCCAGGGCTTCATAGCAGCAGTAGCACTCTCTTCAGTCCGCTTTTGAGAAGCTGCTTTCGCAGCTTGGACTCGAGCCTTACTTTCGCCCAAGGAAAGGTTCTGAGCAGGCAAAGCTCGTAGGAGCCAGCTACCTTTGCCCCAGATGATTCAGAATCATCAACAGGAGTGTCCTATGAAGAAGCAGGATCCTTCGTGGATCCTGTGGCGTCCTCGTCGGACTCCGATCCCGCTATCATAGGGATATCGAAAACAGGGGACTCAGCCTCAGGACTGTGGTCCCGATAGGCGAACCAGGGGTTCGGCCTATCATCGGGCGACAAGGAGCGCGAGCGACTGCGTCGCGGGCTCCCTCCTTGTTTGGCAGCAGCAGCGGTACGCTTGCTGCCTGCCTCGGAAGCCGCCTTGCGGACTTCCTTGCGCGGAATGGCCTTGTCGTTTGACTTGGCCTTTGCAGTCTTCGACTTGGAAGGCGCCAAAGCGTCGTGGGTGCTTGCCTTCCGGGGCATACTGAGAGATTACCGTGGAACCTCAGTGCTAGTCACTTGCACAAAAGGCTTAATGAAAGCCGCAAAGCCACAACGGTGGGTCGTTCATGGATGTCGACAAGGACAGGAAAGAGAGCGGCGCTCTCTTCCTAGCCCCTCATTGGTTGGGGGTGTCTCTAACCTAAGCGGGGGAGGATGTAACCTAAGTGGGGGAGGATGGGGTTAGATGAAGAGGTACCCCTGATAGGGTACCGCCTATACACTTCTGTGCGTACTCGTTTTATGATTACTCAGTCATGGGTGGCGTGGACCACATCACTGCCACGTAAGTCTGGTGGCTGAGGGTCAACCAATAGTATTTGACCTACCTTTTATATGAATATTAAGGATAAATTAAAGTTAATTAGTAATTTGTATTACAGGCCAAATGGACCTAATTAACTATAAATTAATCAGTCTTAAATCAACGCTAAACTGGCTATTAAGTCCCCTAAGACCAGGGACTAGTGAACTGCCGTTCACTTAGAGTTTGTATACTCTTGATAGCACGTTTCCTCAAGCAAGGTGCTCGTGTGACCCCGTCACACTTGGTAGTACTTGTAGTCAATCCACGCCTACGCGGGTAGACTGACTACCTGAATCCTCTGTGGCTCCTACAAGGTAAGTCAGGATGGATAGAGGGGAGTTCCCTCATCTGACCGACTCTCAGTTTGAGTCGGTCCGGAAGATGGTGGGCATCTTTGGAGGAGATGCCCTCCGAAGCTTGGCGGCTGCTACGCCGGTCGAGCAGGTCGAACGCATTGAGGCGTTCGACACGTACGAGAGAGGGCTTATCGCCCACGTACAGGGGCTGCAGACCCCCGTGGCTGGAATGAAGCCAGTCCAACCTAAGCCGTTGAGGCTTAAGGTTAACCCTTATGAGGGGAAGGAGGGAGCGAACCTCCACTTCTGGGTCCGAGAGGTCGAGCTCGCGATGGACGCGGCTCTAATCTCGACCGAGCGACTTCGGGTCGCTTTTGCCATATCCAACCTAGGAGGTCGGGCGAAGACCTGGGCGTACACGCGCGAAGCGACAACGCCGGGTTGTTTCACAACCTGGGCTCAGCTGTGTCAACAGCTTAGAGCCGCATTTCTCCCGGCGAACTACGAGTATCGCCAGCGCTCGCGCTTCCTTGTCTGTAGACAAGGGAATCGTGAGCTGCATGAGTACATCCAAGAGATGCGAGTACTCGCTGCATCTCTGGTGGGGAACCCCTACCTGAACACATCAAGGTGACAGTGTTCATGGCCTGAAGGTGGGCCCATCCCGCACACAGTTGTTCCGCGTGCACGCGAACACTATGGAGGAGGCAATCCAGATCGCCCTCCAACAGGAGTACAGCCACCGACAGGCTCGTACTCCTACGTCGGTGTGGCAAGGCCACAATGCGTCGATAGGCGCAGTGCAAGGAGCTCCAGCAACTGGAGCTAGCACCGGGCCGGTACCCATGGAACTGGGTACGGCCGGACAGAGCTCCATCCGTTGCTACGGATGTGGGAAGCTCGGGCACATGCAATGTGCCTGCCCTGCGGGAGGGCAAAGGAAGTTCCCTTCCAAACCTAGGGGCTCGAGGGGCCCGTGGCAGAAGCCGCGACCCAAGATCCAGGGGAACTGGGATCACCAGTAGGGGCGGGGCGTCCTACTGGGGAAGATCTAAGTCCCCATGGTAGGAGTGCGGACGGCGCACGCCATGGAGGCTTAGCCCCTGAGAGCCTGGGTGCTCTCGAGACGAGAAAGAGCAGCGGCGGACTGCCCGTGGTACACGCGAGTGTACGGGGATATGGAGATCCCTTTAGAGTCCTGATTGACTCTGGGGCGTCGACGAACTTTGCTCGACGCCAGACGGTCGCACGGAATGGCGACAAGTATGCCGAAGCTTTGCGTGAAAGCGAAGGTAGGGGCCAGGTCTCGGTGATGCTGGATGATCGTACGATGGTTAACGTACCTAGAGTCCGTACGAACCTAGCTGTAAAGTTTGAGGACTTTGACAGCACGGAATCGTTCCTTGTTCTAGATCTGGACAAGTATGACTTGATCCTGAGTACGCCGTGGCTTGAAAAGCGCGAGCCCTGGGGTGATTGGCACGGCAAAGTCATTGGAGCTAGCCGGTCCGCTGTTTACGATCCAGCATTGGTGAGTAATGTTCCCACCTCTGTTCGGGACTGAGGCGCCAGAGATGGTCGCCAAGGCGCTTAAGCTCCCGAAGAAGTACTGGGAGTCAGTGACCCCAATTAAGATGTTGCGATGAGCCTCGCAACCGGTCGTGAGACCAAGGCTCATTGCCAAGCGAGTGAGATTACTACGACGGCAAGTCCCAACGCTGAGAGCCGTCGCGCCGAATGGGCTTCGACTGACCAGGCGGTTAACATAGGTCCGCAAGCAGCAGAGGCTGCTGAGGAGAGCGCTAAAGGCGTCTTCTGTGTGGGTAACATAGGTCCACAAGTGGGTAACATAGGTCCACAGGCGGGTAGCGTAGTTCCGCAAGCGGGTAACATATGTCCGAAAGCAGTAGAAGCTGCTGAGGAGGGCGCTGAAGGTGTCTCCTGTGTGGGTAACGTAGTTTCACGCAAGGTCGAAGAGACCGAGAAGAAGATCGAGAGCGCAGCATGCGTCTCTAGCGTGGGTAACGTAGTTCCACGCGGGTTCAAGAAGACCAGTACGAGGGCGGAGGTGTTGTTGAACACCTCCCGTGTGGATAACCAAGTACCACGCTCGGAGTCTGAGACCCCACCGGCACGGCCAGTCGAAGGTCAATATCATGTCTTCGACGGCGTGCCCGGTCGTCATGTGAAGGCAGGTGCCGTCCATATGGAGGCACTGCCTGAGGTGTCAGCACTGCTGAACCTCGAGGAATTGTCCATAAAGGACTTCCTGGCCGAGTTGAAGGCCGGAGAGATTGCGGAGATGGTGCTCCTGAAGCTGGAGGCCCCTCCTGAAGATTTGAACCCTTCCTCCGTAATGGACGAGGATGTCCTGGAGGGGTTCACGAAGCAGCGTGCAACGCGCTTGGGTTCTGAGATTCTCAAGAACCTTGAGGATCCAGCATATCCTCTTGTTAAAGAGTTCTCGGATGTGGTATCGAAGCACCCACCATCCCAACTCCCGCCAGATCGGGGGGTACGGCACGAGATCGACCTCGTGCCTGGCGCAAAGTACTGTGTCACGAGGCAGTGTCCTCTACCTCGCGAGCAGTGCGAGGCCATAGATGCCTTTTCGCCGAGAAGGCGAAATCGAGCATGATGCGGGAGTCGAAGTCCCCGCACTCGACGCCGACCTTCTGCGTTCGGAAACCGAACGGGAAGTGGCGTCTGGTTCACGCTTACAACAAGCTGAACAGTGCGACGGTACTGGCACAGACACCGATCCCTCGCAAGGATGTGTTGCTAAACAACATGTCGGGCTGTACGTTGTACAGTGCCCTGGATCTGGTAGACGGATACTACCAGATCCTGATGCGGGAGAGTGACATTCCTCTCATCGCCGTGAGCACCCCGAGCGGTATGCTCTGGGAGTGGCTACTGATGCCACAGTGGCTATCGAATGTCCCAGCGACGTTCAATCGCTTGGTCACACAACTGTTTAGACCATTTCGTACGTTCTCACAGACGTACTTTGACGATATATTCGTCCATAGCCGTGCCGAATGTCGTTCCAAATGACGAGGATCTGAAGTATGACATACTTCTAGAGGCGCATGATGCGCCGATATGTGGCCATCTTGGCCGAGAGAAGACCTACCAAGCGGTCTCTCAGACATTTTGGTGGCCCCGCATGTATAAGTGGGTGGCACACTATGTCAAGACATGTGAAACATGTCAGAGGGTAAAGCCTTCGGGCCACGCCTCGGTTCCACTGCAGAGCCTACCTGTACCAGCGGATTGCTGGAAGTCGATGAGTCTCGACTTCGTCTTCGGCCTGCCGGCCGATGACAAAGGCAACACCGACATATTGGTGTTTGTCTGCCGTTTGAGCAAGATGGTGCATCTTGCTGCGGTACGTGACAAGGTCACAGGGAAACAGGCTGCACAGCTGTTCCTAGATAGCGTGTTTCGCTATCATGGTCTACCAGAGACCATAGTCTCGGACAGAGACCCACGTTTCACAGGGGCGTTTTGGGACACCCTGTTCCAGTTGTTGGGAACAAAATTGACGATGTCAACTGCGGACCATCTGCAGACGGATGGTCAGACGGAGCGCGTCAATCGCGTGCTCGAAGATACTCTTCGCAGTATCTGTGCGGAAGCACCTCGGTCCTGGTCGGACCAGCTTCCTATGGTTAAGTTTGCACTCAACAATGCGGTACACGCATCAACGGGGTTTACCCCGTTCTATTTGAATGGGTTACGACATCCCCAGGTGCCGCTAACCTTGCGGGGAGGCACTGATGCCTCCATCGTAAGTGGGGGAGAGGCTCGGAAGCCTTTTCCACCCTGGTCTCTGAAATAGAGCCCGAGTCTTTAAAAAGTCGTTTATCGACAACAGGCTGACGTTGATCAGCCGGGTTAGCGACGCAATGGCGTTAGCCCAAGACAAACAGAAAGAGTACTCAGATAAGAAAGGAAGAGGAAATTTAACTGTTTTTAAACAGGGTGAATTAGTGCTGTTAGATACTAAGAATTTACCTATAAACTTGGTTAGCTCCGTAGGGAGCAACAAGTTGAAGCACCGCTTCATTGGACCCTTCGCGGTCCTGGCCAGACATGGCGCGGCGTATACCATTGACCTCCCAAAGTCAATGGCGACGCGCCCGACGTTCTACGTGGGGCGTCTTAAGCGGTATCACGATCCGCTGGAGAACTCACCTCCTCGAAACGAGGCTGAGTCCTCTGGACAACCAGAGCTGCCGGTGTCGAAGCCTGTGACTGATACACAGGCTGGTACCCACGAGAGTCATACGAAGGGTATGACGGTACAGAGTGGGAAGAACTCGGGTAAGAACTATACCCATTAGCCGAGTGGTACGAGTACCCCTGCGGCTCATATGAGGGCATCCGACCATGCACCTCATGGCTTAGAGCGTCTAAGCCCCGACGGAGTTCCTTCAAGGCAGAAGCCGGAACTCGGCGGTCAACACGCCCATAGCGCTCATGGGTCTCACGACCAAGAGCGTCCAAAATTTCGACGAAGGACCTCAAGGACCCCCGGCTTACCAGCCTGAGCGGCAGCCTGGCCACCAGGTCCAAGCCCAAGGGCTATCTCGATAGCGTAGACGCGATCTCGAAGCTGACGGACCTCGTCGCTTAACAGGGACCCCACAGAGTCCCGACACGAAGTTGAGGGTCCAGAAGGATAAGGCTGAGAAGGAGCCTCGCACTCAAACGCGTGTGAGGGCTCCTCCTGACCTCCTTGATCGGAACGGCGAGTTACACTACCATGTGGAGCGGGTCGTCCAAGAGAGGCGGCGCTCTGGGAAGCGCCAGGTGCTTGTGAAGTGGCGGGGTTACCCCTCGTCACAGAACTCATGGGAGCCGGAAGACCGGCTCCGGGTTGACTGCCCGAAGGCTGTTGAGATCTGGGATCACAACAACCGCTGTCTAAATCCCTTCATGACGGAGTGGAGTTGCCGCTTAGCGATTAAGTGGGCAAACTCAATGCGAAGATCGCGCTGGTCCAAGACATAGGACAGCAGACTATCTTCTCGGAGTTCTTTCAACTCCTGAACTGTAAAGTTCTTCAGAGAAACCCATCTCCAGAACAGGTCTTCTGCCCGGGATTGAGTTGAAGTGTTCTCGGGCTGTACCCAAGGGTACCCCACACGGGGAAGAGCCCACCACGGTCTTCCGGCTTCTTGCGGAGACTTGTGAATTTCTTAAGAGGAATTCGGTGTGGTGCGAGCAGCACACACCTCGCGCCCTCGATGTCGTTGACAAAGAGTGGTTCGTCTTGAACTAAGGCACGCTCATAGGCGCCACGTGGAGTGCGCCCATGGTTTAGACCACGAGGGGCCTTGAGGTGCTCCAAGAACATGGGAGACCCAGACCCCGCATCCGGTGGGTAGTATCCGCGAGGATACACCGGCGTGGGAGGCGCAGGAGCGCCTTGCAGCTGAGCAGCTTGATAGCGCTCCTGCTGTTCATCGAGATCATTAGAGATCTCTTGGGGCTCAGAGACAGCCCCCTCCTCTTCCTCATCGTCTGAGGAGTCGAACGGGGATCGGAATCACTTTGCAATGGAAGGCTCTGAAGTAGGAGAGCCAGGGGCTGCGTGCTTCTTAGCAGCAGCAGCACCCTCATCAGCCCGTTTTGAAGAAGCTGCTTTCGCAGCTTGGGCTCGAGCGTTACCTTCGGCTAAGGTAAGGTTCTTGGCAGGCGAGCTCGTCGAAGCTTCCCTTGCCTCGGATGATTTAGCGTCATCAGCAGGAGCGTCCTGTGCCGGAGCGTCCTGCGAAGGAGCATCCTGAGAAGGAGTTGGATCCTTGGTGGATCCAGGAGAGTCCCCATCAGACTCTGATCCCGTGATCATAGGGATATCGAAAACAGGGGACTTTGCCCCAAGACTGTGGTCCCTATAGGTGAACCGAGGGTTCGGCCTATCATCGGGCGACAAGGAGCGCGAGCGACTGCGTCGCGGGCTCCCTCCTTGTTTGGCAGCAGCAGCGGTACGCTTGCTGCCTGCCTCGGAAGCCGCCTTGCGGACTTCCTTGCGCGGAGCGGCCTTGTCTTTCGACTTGGTCTTAAACTTGGAAGGCGCCGAAGCGCTATGGGTGCTTGCCTTCTACGGCATCTTGGTAGAGGTTGACGTGAAAACCTCGGGGTGTCTTGCTGCTCGTGCAAAAGGCTTCATGAAAGCCTCAAAGCCACAACGGTGGTTCGTCGATGGGTATCGACAAGGACAGGAAAGAGAGCGGCGCTCTCTTCCTAGCCCCTCATTGGTTGGGGGTGTCTCTAACCTAAGTGGGGGAGGATGTAACGGGGTTAGATGAAGGGGTACCCTAGAAAGGGTACCACCTCTAGAAGTAGATACACTTCTGTGAGTATTCGTTTTAGATACTCGTGGGTGGTGTGGACCACACCACTGCCACGAAGGTCTGGTGGCTGAGGGCCAACCAATCGAATTTGACCTATCTTTTATATGCATAATTAGGAGTTTGTATTACAGGCCAAATGGACCTAATTAACTATAAATAAATCAGTCTAAAATCTACGCTAAACTGGCTATTAAGTCCCCTAAGACCAGGAACTAGTGAACTGCCGATCACTTAGAGTTTGTATACTCTTAATAGCACGCTTTCTCAAGCAAGGTGCTCGTGTGACCCCGTCACGGCACCTCACTACAAATCGCTTCATACCTGCCGATAGTTCTTTGCGACCCGATATTTCACGACGCCCTGTCTTCCAAGACAAGAGTGTCTGTATGAAGCAGCACACAATACTGAATCTAATGATAGCTTCCTTGTTTCAATTGGTCGTGTATTTATGGAGTTATGGCATTTTATGTTGGTGGTTAAAAATCTTGGTCCAATGACTTCTGTCGTCCGATCACGCTGCTATGACAGAATTTAGAAGTCAATTTCAGTGCAGACACGGTTAAATTATGTGTAGATTTGGCAGACCCAGATCGAGCCGGTTTAGTGGTTCGGGTTGAATCTGAGATGATGGATGGCAAGTAAAATACATTACGGCTGGAGCATGTCAATTTTCAAAACTATTGTCGCGCACGTCCAGTCCTTACGATTCACTGGCATTCTCGAATTCTCCCCCATTGAGAGCAGATCACGAGCAAAGGTCACTCACTACATGGCACGAACGGTACGAAACCCGCAAATACCTCATCTATGGATTCGTTTCACTAACACTAGTATGTAGCCACAACATCCTCTAACTCCAGACGTCACTAATGCCCAGCGCGACAGTGCTGAGTTGCAGTGGAAGTTCCTTCGCGAAGCACAACGCAAGCAACAAATGGGAGCCCACGACGCTGTGGAAAACCTGCCTCCGCTCCGAGTATACGACCAAGGTGCATTGAAGACACATCGCGTGGAGGGGATTGCTCGCTCCAAGTTTGCAGAACGTAAGAAGAGACTTGCAAGGGAAGGAAGAACCATGGTGACTCGCAAGTCCGCGGCTATGGAACATGAACAATCTCGTGGTGGCGCACGCGACAAGGATAGTGACGATCGATGGGAGATGCAAGCCTTACGGGAAATATTTGGCATCAAGCCAGAGTCAAGTTCCGAAGAAAGCACGCACGTTGGCGAGGTCCTTTGCACGATTGATAGCGCAGATGATGAGCAGATCAGTAGTGGAAGAGACTCCGACTACGAAGAGAAGGCGTCAATTCCACACGCGAGCAGTGGGATCGGCGATAACATGGCGGAGAAAGGGGATAGCAATGGGGAGGAGACTGAAGTTCTCGAAACAGCTAGCAGCGAAGACAGCAGTTATGGTGATGAGGAGAGAATGGATGCCGGACCAGGCGGTGGTGACGACGGTGACGCCTCCGATCTGACTGACATCACCGAACCACCGAAATTTCACCGAACTTACGACCTTCGCACTAAACGAGTTGTTCCCAGTTGGTTCTATGGATTCAAATCAACGCTTGATGCTTGAGAAGCGTTTCATGAAGCTTTTGATGATTTTCAAGAGGAGACGTTCCAGCAATTTTCGAAGCGCACAAGTACGTCAGTGGATATCAGGAACAAGCAGATTATGCGGTTGTCCGCTGCTAAAAACCTTGCTGAAAAAAGCGAGAAAGGAAGTCACTTTAATTCCTGACGAATGGGAGACTTACTCGAAGACAATGGTGTGTACACATGGCCCACCTTATGATGCGAGAGGAGATGGAAAACGAATTCACAAAAATGTTCGTGCCACCAACTGTATGGCTAGGGTGAACTTGCGCGTGACTGCTAGCAGCACAGGAAAGTGGTACTTACGTGTGAACGCGAGTGGCAACCACAATCACACCTTGAACAAGCACATTTGGTCAAGCTACGCGGAGAACCGGACTGTGAAGGAGCCGCATTTGACGAAGGACGTAGCTGTTCTACACCAGGCGGGGGCTAACCCTCAGGGAATATCCAAGTATATCCGTGAGCAAACTGGTAAGTATCTATCGACGTTTTGTTGATATTTGGTGTCTACATCTAATTTCTGTAAAATTATGGTGTGCTTGTACCAGGCAAAAAAAATTCTGTGAGATGTTCATAACATTCCTCGATCTAAGATTAATTAATGTTAATAATCGAAAGCGCAGATACCCGGCCATAGATCAGGACTAACGCGAAGTAGAGTTCACTCAGAACATGGTGCAGCGACACAAGAGCGCTGAGAAAGCCGTCTTAGTGATGCCCAGAGAGCTTTTGCTGTTCTGGACGAATTCTGCCGTGAACATGATGGCAATTCAGCTCAAGTTCTCGTTGATTCGATAACAAATACCGCTCGGATAGCGGTTTTCCAGACAGCTCGAATGAAACGTTTGTTCAAAGCATTTCCAGAGGTTGTGCTAATTGATTCAACTCACGACACGAACACAAACCGTTACAAGCTATTCCGCTTCGTCGTTCATGACGTGTTTTGCGAGGTAATGTCTTAGAGCTGTATTCAATTATACTTTATTGATAATACACCTATCTAACTTATAAAATAAAGGGACAATATGTACAACATGCCATTGTAGAGACAGAGCACATGGTGAACTAGCGAAAAGTTGTGGAGATCTTCAAAGAGAATAACCCTGACTGGATCAAGATTCGAGTTGCAATGACCGACAAAGCAGTGCACGAAAAGGAGTTTTGAAAGAGCAGTGGCCGGAAGCTCGGCAGCTACTCTGTCAGTAGCATGTGATCACGTGGCTAAAGAAGCAAGCTACAAGGCTGGCTCCTGTCGTGAAGAAAGAGGCTAAAAGCTTGATGCGTCTACTTGTTTATGCGAAGCGCAAAGAGGAGTATGAAGACGGCAAAGGCGTTTTGTTGGATTTACTTGGAGGCGACAAGGCACACGAACTGTACAAGTTTTTCCTTAGCAATTGGGATGCCAACAGAGAGGAAAGGGTTTCTTACCTGCGTGGCAACGTACCACATCTCACGAACAACACCCATAACCGTATCGAGTCAAAGTGGGGAAAGATAAAGGATGTCATCAAGGACTCATTGTCTATTGATCAGTTACTCTCAACTTTAGTGACGCTACAAGAATACGGAGAGGAACAGTATATGATGGAGTATCACCGAATAGGGAGTCGACCTGCTCTCATTGACGAAGACCCTGAGCAGTCCCTCCTGGGACTTCAATTGAGCTCGTTCGCGTTTGATCTAATCGAGAAGCAGTTCGGGCTTGCGACTGGTGCTGGAGCAGATTATAACGTCGGCCTAGCTGTCCCAGGCACAGCCACATTAACCAGCCCAAGGACTGGAGAGAGGTATCAAGTCAACACACGGGTAGGCAGTCTTGTACTGATATTTTGGTTATTTTTGGTTGTATTATGTAAATTTGGTGCAGCTTTATACATGTACTGACTAACTTACTTTATTTAAAACAGACTAACACTTGTGGGTGTATATTTATGACTACGTGTCTGCTACCGTGCAGACATGTCATGTACGTCAGAAAAATGTGCAATTACGAAACTGTAGTGCCTCCAATGAGGTATTTCCCTACAAGGTGGATTGTGCACAGCCCGGAAAATAATATTGACGTAGGTGACATTTCGAGAGGGGGTTTGAAGCAAGGTGCAAGTCCTCCGCTTTCCAAGGAACGTACCATTTCCAGTTCAACAATGTATTCGGACACGAAGGCAATAATGGAGAAGATTGCGGATCGAATGTAACTCCCGTCCTAACCTACGTTTCGCTCTGCTGTGGCTTCATGATTTCTATGAGGCTCTAAATTCGGGAAATGTGGTTGAGTTTACGCAGCGAGAGCAAGTTACGTTTCCAGGTCTTTCTCAAGCTGCATCTGTAGGTGGTGCGACTATTTCCCAGATGTCTTTCGCAGACATTAGTCAGGATTTCAGCAAGCGCGCTGGTAAGACCCAAAACGTGGACTACAATGGTGAACGCAACTTTGTGTTGCCCGACGGTAATGCAGCGACCAAAATGGAAGACGATCGGATGCCAAAGCCAGACCAGACTTTACACCATTACCAAAAAACCAAACCCACAAAAGTACCAAAAGTGACTGAAATCAGTCAACTTGTGACCGAATCTGGCGAGTCTTCGAAGGAGCGTGGTAGCAGCATCACTTGGGCCTTTGCCGACCGTCCAATAATCTGCAGCATGACAAAACCGCAGCGCAAGGTGGTGCAAGCACGGAAAGACAAGGAGAAGGTGCTAGAATTGGCAGAGAAGTACCGAAGAGGATAAATCTTTAAATTTGCCACTTTCTCTGAGGTGGGAACTCTAGATGGAAACTACAGCCTGTTTGACGCCAAAAATATGGTAGATGCACTTCCTTTTCCGAATGTCGCGGTGAATGAGCCGGTCGCGATAACATCTCTTGCTATTGACCAAGATGTGCCCCTGATCAAGGCCATTCCGCAGTTGACTAAGATGCAAGAAGCAATCGAAGCTACCCGAAAGGCTGGAGATATTGATTTAATCGCGCACTGGCCAGATTTCGGGTATGCTACGTTTGACCAACTTGATACGATGGCAAGAATCATAGAGGCGCGGAATCAGTTTGCGCTGGTAATGCACACAGTTAAGTGGATTCAGGAAGCGGAGTGGAACGTATGTGACATCCGCGAGCCTTTCGGAGATACAAACAGTATATAAAAGGTAAGACATCAACACAATTGATCATTGTCTAGTCGTATTAATTGTAATTATGTTTGGACATCGACAGAACGAACACTCAGCCTACGTGGAAACGCTCAATCTAGCAACAAACAAAACACCCGGGGAGCTGGTTGCTGGATATCAGCTGCTTGACTTTCGCGAAAACCTGTGGCTCCATACAACTTCAATTTTAGTATCAATGATGGTACTGCGTGATGAATATCCTGATGTGGGAGTTATCAGCCAGAGCTTCCGTGGGTTTGCTTCTCTGGAGCAAAAGCGCCGAGTTGCTGGAGGGTTGGGTGCAAGCAATCCTCAGAACAAGCGTGTCATTGGGATATTTAATATTTCTGCTCACTGGGTGGCATTCCTGGTGGACAAAACTAAAGCGGTGTGTAGTATGTTTGATCCACTACAATGCGATGCAAACTACGCGATTATTGAAAAAACTGGGTGTTGTGTTATCGAGGACATCCTGCAAGTGAAGGGCATACTGAAGTATCAGAAGGTTGATTGGTGTACCCAACAACATGGGAGTTCGTGTGGTGTTTGGTGTATTGCGGTTCTAGAAATGCTGCTGAGTGATGCGCGATGGGATGACTGTATCTACAATCTTGTGCCTTATCTGCGTATGCGATTCCTTCACAAGGCAATTGCCTTTGTGGGAAAGCAGACTGATGTCTTATGTTCACTTTAAGTTGTCAATACATGAGACTTTGACCTCAGGTGTTATTTTTGGTGTCACCGAAAATAAGCTCCAAATTTACAAAGTGTTTCCTTCGCGAAAACACTAAGTTGGACGATTCCCAAATCTAGAGTTGTAACGTAAAGACTGTTGCTTCGTAGTGTATTTTGCACACATAAAAACGAATCTAAAATATATTTACCCTAGATATAGGTAACGATTAGACATCTGTTTAATGGTCACCAAAGCCGGTACACGCTTACCGTACTAAGTCAAATATTGTCCATCTATTTTCGGTCGCAGCAACATCATCCTCTGTCGTCGACAATAGTGCATCATAGTTTTGTATTTGTACTTGAGCAACGGACAGCAACGGGTGATGCATGTTGTCCTCATTCAAACTGTCGAATTCCCGGGGTCAATTCCCTTAAACAAGTCAGCATCGAAATTAGCATCTCTGAGCGATCGGGTCACCTCACAACTCGAACTATGGTGACTGCAACAACTACAACGCGTCGATCGTCTCAAAAGTCGACATTGGCATCGCCACAAAAACTTAACTACGTCATGTTATCGCAGGTTTTCAATGCTACCGATATCATTGGCACTGACAACCTTGTGGCATCCTAACACTCGAATCAATCGATGAGAACGAACATTACCCGTACTAGCCAACTAAAGTGAATGTATTTTTCAGTTGCTGCGACGAGCTGCTTTAGTGAAGCTTCAACGTCCACACTTTAAAGTCTCTGGCGTTGTGTGGCAAGACTCGCAGCAAGAAGCCTTAACATGGGGCGACGTCCTGCTCAGACCCACCCACAACAACATGTACATCATACCATAGCGTCCTTTATCTGAAAAGTGTTTAGACAGGAAAATGCATGAAAGCATCAACCATTTTGATTCAACACTGCCAATACATCCCATCGCGACTAGCAAATCGTGCACGTTGGGTGGTGGATATCGTCCCGACTGGCTATCACACCATCGGGAAGAATTCATCTAAAGCTCGCAGGCGATCGAATCCGCAAGCCTCTCTTCATTACCCAGTCAACGTGGTGATGATGATAGCGGAAAAGAGACGCAAGTCTACAAGCACAAAGCGCAAGGTACTGACTGTCTGTTGAAAGTCTGATCTTTTGAGTTGAGAGCTGGTGCCTTGCTTTGGTTATGGACAGGAGGAGATCAACGACCTCAAAGTGGAAGTCCGCAGGTTGCGAACCGAGTTGGAGCTTCAATCCGAATTAAAAGAGCTGCAGATGTCGGACAAGGATGGGGACGCTGCTTTATTGGAGCGAGTGATTTCAGAGAACAAGACTTTGTCCACTGTCATTCAGCAGCAACAGCTTGCTATCGCTCGCGTACACTCCACACTGCCACCTCCGTTGGTATGTGTCACTTCTTGCTATAGTTTATCTCGCTGATCGCATTGTTGGGGTCAAATAGGAAATTCATCCCCTGTGTTCACGAATATGCTTGAAAAAGAGCTGGACTGAGCGAAGCGCAACGCTGCTTAGTCTTCGGGAGCAAAAGTTTCGAGCTGCATACGAGTACGTCACGACACGAAGTCAACATTCGTCTTCGTATTCAAGTGACGAGCGATTTGAGGCTGCAAATGGTGATGTCTGTTGCTCCATCTTTCAAACGGTTCACTTCCCGCACGTGAAATCGCTCAAACAAGTGTACGATGCCGTACTTTTCAGTATGAACAACGTGGAGATCAGCATTTGTGAGCGACTGGGTCATATTACGACTCGAGATGACTACGACTGTGCAGACAGCAGCATTTACAACGCAAGGATGGTGTCAACGAACGACATGGACATTACAACAGAAGTGAGCGGGATCATGTTCTCGCGATTTTTCGACTCTGCAGACAGTTTTGACGGCGAATCTTGCGGAATGCTCGTGATCGATTCCGTGGATGAGGACGAGCTCTATCCGTATGTTCCAAGTGAACGAGTTCGCAAAGATGTGTCTGCAGCGTTTTTGTTGACAGCAAACGAACCGCAGGTGGAAAACGATAAATTAACGGTGACGCTGCGACGCGCAGCTTTTGTGAGGCTCCACTATCCCGAGTTTGATGTGTCGGAGGCTGTTTGGCAAGAACTACAGCAAGATGTTGCAAGGTGGGGTGATGTCACAACTAGAGCGATTCGCAGCGTTCTCTACTCAGTGCCTTAATAGTCGAGGGGCTTTGTAAGAGTATGAAATTGGCAGCGAATTCGGCCTACATATCGTGAACAATACGTTTACCAGCAGGAAAGTGTTGTCGTGATCTCCTTGCGACCTTGTTATCCACTGACTCAAGGGCTGAAGCGAGCTTGGGCTTATGGTTGTATTCGATAAGGGTTGGTGTCAGTACGTGTTCGTATTGCTCACTTTTACTTCAGATAACAAGTGGCACGGCACGAATTGCGCCGAAAGCATCATCGAGTTGAAAGCCAAGAAACACACAAGGAAGCGCAAGCTGGTTTACTGTATGCTTAGGATATCCATGATATACAACAATTTACAAACGATGATTGAGTAATAGTGCAGACTTTCTCTTTTTTGAAGGAGAAATGAGGAGCTCCATAGATAGATTCAAATGCTGGGAGCTACCTTATCCATCCTGAAACCTCGACCAAAGACAAGTAGTAAAGGCGCAAATGTTCAGCGATTTCTCTTCTCATCCGCGAGCAACAACTAGAACTCGCATTCGCTCGTTCAGTGCTGACCTAAAGACTGGTATGTGCAAGTTTGTGCCAGTCTCAACGATGAAGTCTTATGCTGTTTTCACTGTCCGCAGCTTGACCAGCGTGTGCACCCGTTGTTCAGCTACATTCATTTACCACAGGGCTTGGGTCGACGCAGAACGACGCTACTTAAGATCAGAGATGAGCCTACAGTACATCACTACTCGAAATAAATTCCTGACCTGAGGATACAAACAAGTTTCTGAGGAACATTTTACTACTTCTAGTGGGGTTGTTTGCCGCGCTTGCTTCGATTTAACGGTGTACAGTCGATCCAGCAAGGGTTTGACACACTGAAGTTGTATTAGAGCAACATCGAGATCAGCATTTCAGAACAGCTAGACCACGTCACGGCGAGAGACGACTATGGCGTCATGGAGAGTGGATTCAACGACCGAGTTATCTCGACTGACTGTTGCGGATTCACACCCCTAGACGAACAGTGTAGACTTTTACCACATCTTTGGTGAAGGAGAGCTCGAAAATGGCAGTGAATCATGTGCTGGGATGGCCTGTAACTGCATCGTTTAGGACAAACTCTTTCTGTATGACGACAATCTATAGTGAGCAAGGATACGTCGGGACCTTTTGTACTGACTGTGAGCACAAGTGCTGAGAAGTTGGTCGTCACCATGTGACGCTGTTTTCATCAATTGGCATTGTCTTCGCGTTTAAGTGTCCAACATCGCATTGGAGAACTGCATGATGGTATTGCACGTTGGGTGATGTCATGCTTCAGACGATACACAGCATCATAGATTGTTGTTGAAGTGAGATGAATGAATGCAGTCTTGGGTTCACTAATCCAATGGGTCATTCTTCATTCTGCCGTTAAGACCAGAGTAGAAATTTGAAGAAATGTCAAGCATTAACCCCAAGACACAGAACTTGTCGCCTAGTGCAGATGGAGAGGACGCAAGGAACAACAGCAGCAATCGCCCCGTCAAAAAACGCAAAGCCTCATACCTCGTCAAAAAGGTACAACTCGTGAAAGGCTACACATTGAGCGCCTAATAATGGTTCTGTCTTTGTTTTCTGTAGGAAGAGAAGGAGCAACTGGGTTTGGAGATCCAAGAGCTTGAAGCGCACTTGACAGCCTTGAAAGAGCGGGTGGGGCTTGCTGGAGACCAAAATCTCGAAAAAATAGCGACCAGCAATATCGTGCTGAGCAATGTGCTGCGGCACCAGCAACTGCTGGTTGCCAATGCACAGGCAGGACTGGCTTCTTGTACGGTAAGCTGGTGCTAGTAGTTTTTATTGTCACTGACCAATTCTACGCTCATTCTCATGTATCGTGTTACAACTCGAAGCGAGGACCGGCCCCCAACCCACTGTACTCTTACATCCACCTTGGTGTAGATCAGGAATCGCGTCGGCGAACATTGACCGAGATCCGCGAGTTTAAAATTCAGAATGGGGTGGACTACGTGGAGGCTCGGAGTCGCCATCTGGATCTCCTTCAGCCGTATTCGTCTAGTGAACAGTTTGTGGATTCCCAGGGTAACTTTTGCTCTTCCCTCTTTGAGGTGACGCAATTCACTGGTGTGAAATCGGTCCGACAAGTGTTCGATGCAGCTATATTTCACTTTATGAACGAAGAGATTTCGATTTCGGAGCGGCTTGGATACATCACTGTTCGTGACGATTTCGCTGCGGACGAAGATGACTTCATCAATTGTCGCTTGTCATCTGCTGATGAAGACGGTGTGAAAACTGAAGTGAATACCGCTTCATTTGCTCAGTTAGTTGATGCTGCGCAATCAGAAACGAACGAACCGTTCGCTGTTCTGGTGAGAGACAGCGTGGATGTGGACGAATTGTACCCGTACAACTCAGACGAATGCGTCCGCAAGGACCAAATGGGTGCAATTTTGTTGACAGCAACCAGAAAGATGAAAGACTCAGGGGGAAATCGCAGCGGAGCAAAAGGAGAGGAAGAGTTAGTAGTGGTCATGCGCCGTGCTGGCTTCATGAAAATTCACCAGCCAAATTTCCCGTTGCCGGAGCGAACACAACGAAATCTGCTCAAGGGAATTACAGCGTGGTTTGACGTCATATTAGCCGCTATGCAAGGTGTGCTTTCAACCAGTTCCTGCATCGATAATGATAACGTTTTTAAGTGATGCACATCTTGGTGTGGCTTGTTTTACATCAGTCGGACGTATACCTGAACTGAAGAATAAATATTACCAACAACATGCAGATTAAGCATGCAATCTGTGCGCATAGCGAAGGGTAAATCTTCGTTTTCAATACGTAGAACTGGTGGTAAATAATTTTAAGATGAATGAATAATTGGTAGTGAATTATCAGAACAAGCTTAGAAACGACAAGAACGATGCCTATGGACGTGAACACACGTAGCTACGGATAGTTTTCATTAAAACATCTCCCCACCGGCCGATTCCTGCATGAAGTTCTTGACGCGTAGCTTCTGAGACTGGGAAATGCGGATTGTACAGTTTCAAGAAAGCTGCACGTCTCAGTGTCACAACGAGTTCACTATCACCAACAGAACCCTGAGCAGGTCGTTTACTTGCCGTTAAAATTATGGCACCGGAAGTATCCAGTCGAACTCGTTCCTTCGGATAATATGGATACAACTCGTCTTCATCAACCGAGTCCAGAGCTAAAATTCCACATGCGCGTCCACCAAACCCTTCGTCTTCCTCCGTGAACAGGTGCAAAAATGTCACGATACTGCTCTCCACTGGTGTACAGCTCTCCGACCGCGATAAAACTCGAATATTGTGCACACTCCCTTCAATAGCATCATAATCATCTCTCACTGTGGTGTGACCCAGTCTCTCCGAGATGCCAATCTCTATGGTATTGTAGTGAAATAGCAAAGCTTCCCAAACCTGCTCCAGGGATTCTACTCCTGGAAAGTGCACTGCTTCCAAGTGAACGGAACACACATCTCCCATAGAAGTTTCATATCGGTGATCAGAAGTGTGAGGTTTATCCGGATCCACAAACCGATCAGGAGACATCAAAAACTCATAAGCATTTCTCAACTTTTGGTCACGAAGCGCCATCAATGTCTCCTGGCGCTTATTCCAGTCTGTAGTTAGGTAAATCTTCGTGTAAAGCGGATGCGATTCTTGATCTCCCTAAATAATGATACTAAAATGAATATGAATCATTCCTCTCATTTAGCAGAATCTCAAGATCTTACAAGAAATTCCATCAGCACAGACTGTGCGCTAGCGACGTTGAGCTGCTGGTTCTTAGCCAGGGAAGTCAAGAGGTCATTTTCTGCTGCAACGCGTTGCACCACTGGGTCCAGTAATGCTGCGTCCTCAGGAGAAAGCGAGTGGATCTGCAGTTTTTGTAGTTCCGATGTCAGACGTTGCACCTCCGACCGAAGCTTCTGCGCCTCGTCCTGTGAAAGAATATCACCAGTATAATTTAAGTTAGAACACGAGACGATAGTATCAAGCTTCAGTATCACGTAACGCACTCGACGTGCTGTGTAGGTGCACTTCTGCTTCTTCATTACGAGCTTCTAACAATGTGAACTTCCGTATTTGACGATCGAATCGTGTTTATGGGCCACTCGGTATATCGGTAAAACTGACGAAGACGCTGTACTGATTTTGTCATTTATGTTAGTAGGGAAAGGACCCACAGTTTTGTAGCTATAGCTATGTGTTGGTTCTTGCCAACTTTAGCAGTTGCTTCATCTTTCATTATGAAAAGGTTGCGGGGATAAGGAGTAGGAATTACCAATATAATCGATGCATCAGGTGTCACAACATCTTATCATTCTTGGGTTGTACAGTATACTTCCATGAAGGCTATTTTGTGATGGAGTTCGCTAGGAACCATCCAGGACGGAACAAGATCTTGCAAGAGGCAGGTGATGTATCACACGAACTCAACAGTGCTCAATTTACTCTTCGCATTCAAGCTGTTTAGCCTACGTACAACACGAATTTCAAGTCCACTCCACCGTTTCCACACTGGATCATTCCAAATGAAGGCCCACATTGGGTACTCGACTTTCTTCTTCCGATGCTGATTCCACCAACCAACAGAGAACAGACACTTCACTTATGTGATGTATGATGGTTGACATGTGGAATCTACTTGTTCACCAATTGGAGAGGGATTTAATACCTTACAAATGTGACCGACCCAATCCCAACAAGTTCATGTAACTTTTATTCGCATTGTTTCTAACACAATCAAGGTAGTCATCCGCTCAACAATGTAAAAATGCCGCTAGAAAGTGCTGAGATCTCTAGTAGGAAACTTGAGTGTTGTCTGCCGCCTAGGAACTCGAAACCAAGCTCGAATTGAACACACCGTCGTAGGCACCGTCCGTACCAAGGTAGTAGGTCGTATAGGAGTCCGGTGTTGTCAGGTTGAACGCTGGCATTTCGTCGATACACGACTTATCCAAGCGCGCTAGATCACCACCGTTGCGCACGTACGAGGCCAGCACTTTCATTCCACACGTTTCACTCATTGGGTCTCCTGCAACCATCTGAGTCGTCATAATGGTGCCATGAGAAGCGTAGTCGAAGACGATCAACTCCTTATTCTCACCATTCAGTGTATTCAACAAGGACTCAGCGTATTTGTTGGGGGTCTGCGGGTCCAGCTTTCCACTCATCAACAGGACACTGACATGGTTTGGAATCGTAGCAGTCTTATTCCAGTATTGGTCACGCTTGTAGACGATGCCATTGGTGTCGTAGTTGCCAACATTGAATTCGTCACACGACTTGGACTTTTCTTTTGAGAAGGCGCAGTACAGTGGATTCATCGCATAAATCCCTCCTCCGCTACTCATTTTAGCGCCAGTGATCCGAGCCATCATCTCCGCCATGGATGGCAACGGTGATTGCCACATTTCAGAATACACGATAAGGCTGTAGAGAAGCGTCGATTCATACGCACTATCTTGAGTTGTAATTTGAGCTGGTGCGGCAGCACTTGAGAAGAATTGTGTCAGAACGTCCAGATCTTCAGGCGAACAGCGTTGGAGTCGATAAACAACTGGAGGGATAAGCGTTCGCAAGTACGAGTCCATCAACGCACTGCCTAGTATGGACCTTAAACCAAGTGAGGGTGACGGGGTGCCCAGTCCTTGTGTATCATTAACCAATGCCGCACAGGTCGAATTGGGATCGTTGTCGAATCGATCGATGAGACTTTGGAGGGTGTTGTTGAGTCCGTTGGGTTCGAAACGGGCCTTGCAGTTGTTATCACGCTCACAAAGAGCTAAGAAAGCGTCTCCAACTTCGCCGAAGTCGATGTCCCAGCTGGAGAAGTAAGGAAATTCCTCTGCAGGTGCTCTAGTAGCTGTTGCAACACCATCCAAAACGTACCCTGTCACTTCAGGGGGATTGAGATGCATGAGGCGCTCTGCAAACATTGTGCCATAGCTTACACCGTACACAATAGTACTTTTGCCGTTAGTGTACTTTGAGATGAATGTAGCGAGGTCAGTTGCTGCCGTCGTCACGGAGAACGATGCAAGGTCACCGTATTTGATTTGTAGGTCTTCGGCGCATGAAGGTACTTCCGACGGATCAATTTGAGCACCAAAAGGGGACCCGGTGGTAGTGACTTGAGCCGCGACACAGTCCAGCAGTGTGCTGCGTCCAGTACCACGGTGGTCCATGGTGTACACGTTGACTGCTCCCTCCAATTGTGAATGTAGAGTTTTCATATCGACTTCCACTGAATCATGTGAAAGCAAACGAAACAAACAAGACACCGTTAACATCACATTAGCAAGTACAAAACAAGGTTGCTAACACTTACATCCGGTGGAAGAGGAGCCGGGGCCACCTTGTAGCAGCCAAACATTGGAAGCAGTATCGGGATTTCCTGTCGTCGCAGGCAAACGCTTCACAAAGACGTCGACTTCCGGGTTCACGCCTTCGGGAGTCTCACATATTCCAGGGTAACACAGCGGAGCACTATACACAGCACACTGTGCGTCGTGACCATTAGCGTCACCTGCATCCGAGAAGGTGTACTCGGAGCACGGGTACCAGCCATTGAGGTTGTGGCTTACGGTTGAATTGGGCGCGGCAGAAGCCAACGTGACTGCCATTGTCATAGCAATGACACGGTAGAGCTGCATACCACTTGGGAAGTTCCTGGAAAATGAAGTTGGTGGTAGCCAGAAAATTTGGAAATATGGCAGCGGGTCGGCAAAGTTAGGATGACGATTATTAGTACAGGAATCCGTCAGTACGACGAGAAAGCACATCGCTAGATGCTGAAGCTTTGTTTACGGTGGTATTACATGTATACTATCTTGATGGCATGCTTGTAATCGTGACTAATAAATCACATACAGTACATGTATCATAGTCAAGGCACTAATTACCTAATGTAGACACAGATGTGACTTTGACAAGGGTCTTAACGATGGTCATCCACATCAGGAAGAGTACACTTACATTGCAAGATTCATACTTGAGTACTTCGAGTACTTTTTCCACAAACAACTACGTCTTGTGCCAAGTTGCTACTTCTACTATTGTAGCATCTTCTTATGTGTACCAGGTATTTTATTTCGACATATATCCAATTAAAAAACGACACATTCTTTTAGTTAAGAACGGAAGGCATGAGAACCTTCAAAATAAGTGAAAAGCAATAACACTCCAATCTCACGCATGATATTATTGAGGTCTCCGACAGAACCCTAAGCAAAGCTAGCCCAAGCAGTGCTTGGAAGTGGGTTGAAGGCTATATGGTACAGATTTCGCCACACCCGATTTACCTTTAGATCAACTCAATTTCATATTCATAATAAGCAAGGATACAATAGGCCACTGTCGATGGCGATTGAAGATTCCATTTGAAATTTTACCCAAGGTACCCAAATAACAACACAGCGCTTTCTGCCATACACTGCGTATTGTATCGAATGTAACACTTCACAAACCAGGAAATGATACTTAATCTGTTGGAAAAAAGGTTATTCTCGAAAATGTGGATCGTAACTGAGAAAACAAATTAAGCGTACAACATGCAATTCTGCAACGTTTGTAATTGTGCTTGTGAGACAAGTGCATACAGCAAAAAATGCGATCTCATTCTAGAAAAAGTGCTCCCCAAAGTTCGGAGTGTCTGGATATTTTCATATTGTCCCATTGTGTAACCTCGCTCTATCCTTATTACGATTTTGTATACTACAGCGTCGATACAGTGCAACATGGGTCTATCTGCAATGACTGCCACTCGCATTCCGTTTGGACGGATAGCACATTGAACTGTTTAATGGAGAAGTTGGCCATTTAATGCATAAATCCGTCCTGAGTCTCTCTCCTTTTGTCAAATGACGACTGAAAGGAGGCGTACAACTCGAAGGACTTCCTATACCCACTGGGAGACGTGGTAGCGAAAACACAATCAGCAGCTACAGTTTAACCGCTCTCAATCATGCTACATATTACTTTCTATTCAATGAGATTTCTGTAAGTAATGCTTGTTAAACTGCTTAATGGAAAATATGGAAGATTATTTTTCGGGTCTTTTGCGGGTCTGGTAAGGTGTCGGGTCAGTCTTACCCCGACCCAGACCCCCGGATATTTTGCAGCGAATATATAACTGTTTTCATGCCCGACCCAGACCCATACCAGAAAAATACTAAGTCAAAACCTACAGATTCGTCTATCTATACACTTATTGGTACGTAAACTCTGGGCATCTTGTAATTAGGTTATGATAGCACCCGACCAACTAAGGTGAGCGGGTGCGAGCGCGCGTAGCCAAACCAAACCCGCGCGGGGAGCCCGCGAAGCAGGGCCGCGCGGTATTTGTGAAGGCGGGCCCAGCCAGCGAGCTGCGCATTGACAACTCCAGTATATCTTATCTTTATATCGCGAGCGAAGCGAACCGCAGCTGGTCACTGATCATTAGAGGCAATATAAGCTGATCGGTAGAGTTGTGATGTAAAACACTGTTAGAATTCGTAACACTTAGCTTCACACACTCAACACCAACTTGTTCTCTCCTACTGCTTTCTCTTTGGGGAATAAAAACTAGCAATCCCCTCTTTCCCTGTCCTACATGTCCAAGCATCCGTTTGACTACACTACTGCAACTGCCTTGTCCCTTATACCGCCATAATACTATCAGCCTGCTCTGTTTAGCAGTAGTTTGTCGTGTTTTCCAACAGTCCTCCCTTGCCTTGCTAGCGGTACAAACAATATCGCAGCAGGAAACATCATTTTATGCTAATCGCGGTGGTCGCATTCGCATGCCAATCCAACTAGATAAAGCTTCAAATTTTGCCTTTGCCAGTGGCTTCGTAAAAAGATCCGCAGGATTATTTTCCGACTTCACCTTCGCATATACAGCTCATTCTTCCGGACTTGTTCGGGAACATAGTGCCGTTTCAGCCCAATGTGGCGTGTTCGAAGCCCAAATGTTGGGTTTGTCGCCATAATATATGACGACTGGTTGTCCACACCAAGCGAGATCATTCGTTTCATTTCTGGTAGCATCTCATCCAAAATGTTCATCAATGTTTTTCCCTCCATGGCAGCTTCAGAGGCAGCAACGTATTCTGCTTCTGCAGTAGATTGCGCAACAATAGTTTGTCTGCGTGAAGCCCACGCGATGGCACCACCCATTAACGTGAAAACGTATCCCGTTGTGCTTTTGCGAGTGTCCAAATCATTTGCCCAGTCGCTATCGGAGTGTCCTTCTAGACATACGCCAATATCGCATGTCAGCCTAGTGTCATACGTGATCCCTTTGTTCACAGTACCCAGAAGGTAACGCATAACACGTTTGAGTACTCCTACATGTTGTTCCGTTGGGTGTTCTGCAAATCTACCCCGTTGCCCTACTACAAAGGTGAGATCCGGTCTCGTCCCAGTCGCTAGGTACATCAAACTCCCACCGGTTCACGATAAGGAACTTTGCCAGTTTCATGATTGCACTGCTTACCACCAATGGATTCACATTTCTTCAATTTTGTGTTTGTTTCCATAGGTATTCCACATTTGTTGGAATATCCCACCTCTAGGTCAAAACGCTTCAAAATTTTTCTTGCGTACGGTTCTTGATCCAGAATGGTCTCCTTGTTTGTTTGGCGCACTCGAATGCCCAATAATTCGTTAGAAGTCCCATGTCTTTGAAACCATACTTCTTGTCTAGTGCTGAAAATAGTCTGCACTTGAACTGCTCTGAGTTCGAAGTACCAACTACATCATCGACGTAGATTAGGACGAATGCTATGTCACTATTCTTAGCATAGAAGTATAGACACGGCTCCGTCTTACACTGCTTGAAACCAAAGTCCTTCATCCATCCGTCCAACTCCTCGTTCCACTCCCTACCTGACTGCTTCAAACCATATAACGCTTGACCAACCCGATACATTCCATCATCAAAACCTTCAATGTTCCTGATGTATTGTTTTATCTTGAGTTTGGCATTCAAGTAAGCATTGTCCACATCACCCTGCCACATCTTCCACTCCATGTTCCGTGCAAGAGCTACTAATAGTCGGAATGTCGACAATCGTGCAACTGGGGAGAATGTGTCAACGAAGTCCAAGCCAGGAACTTGCTTGAGCCCCTTTGCTACTATTCGTGCTCGAAAGCGGGTGACCTATCCAGACTCATCAAGTTTTACATCGTACACCCACTTCGTGTCAATGACATGTTCACCTTCGGGTAGTTCGTCAATTGCCGCTAGGACACCACGCTGTCGTAGTGCTTGCATCTCATTCTCCATCACTATTTTCCACTCTTCCTTTTGTTCCGATCTCATTGCGTCACGAAAGGTCCTTGGAATTTTCACTTCATTCGATGTCCACTTTCTACCAGGCAGACTTGGGTGCAACGTAGCGTTTACGATGTAGTCTTCAAGATATTTTGGACGTTTGCGCTCTCGTGGCTCATAGCGCTGTCGCTTATCCTCCCTGCGACCAACAACCGACTCTCGTCCACGTTTATCATTACGTCTTAGTTGTTCAGTCATGCCTCGCTTCCAACTGCGTGTCGGTCGCTCGCTCAACGATCTCATTTGATCCAACAACGCTATTTCTTGATTCTTATAGATTTCTTTATCACCTAACCCAATTGACTCAATGTCCATGTCTTGCGTCTCCATCAACTTATCGTCTTCTTCATCGACTTGATCGTCATCACGGACAACATCTTCATAATCAGGAAGGGTTTCCTCTTCTTTGTCATGCTCGCGATCATGGTCACAGATTTCTTGTGACCCATCATTTGTGATCTCTGTTCCAATTTCACTTATGTCCCTCTCCTCTTCGCGAATGTCCTCGTTGGTCTCTTCATCTTCCGTGCTTGAGTCATCCCTATTGCTGGTGCTCTCGTCGCCGACTTCCTCCTCGACTAGATGAAATTGGTCAGAATCCCTATCCTCCTCAGTTTCTTCTGATTCCGCAGGCATCGGACGTAAGTATACTCGAGACCGTGCCAACGAAGGTACATAAGAATCTCTAGGGCCACTTATTTCGTCACTACTCTCTTGCTCTTCATCACTCTCATCCGATTCTGATCGCTCTTCGCCACTCTCATTTGATTCAGCACTCTCCATATCCACATCCACACTTTCATTATCAAAGTCGTTCACATCGTCTTCATCGTCGCTATCTCCCTCCTCATCATTCCCATTTTCATCACTGGGCCAACCGTGGTCAACTGATGTGGGAATCGCTTGCCGATCTCGATAAAGGATATCTTCGTGAACACGAACGGTGTAGACTACGCGTGAGACGTGGTGCTGTGGGAAGTAGACCTTACATCCAATATGGTCTTCCAAATACCCTAGCAAATATCCAGCTTCACTTGGTTTCGCTATCTTGGTCCTCAGACGCTTTGGTATATGTGCATATACCAGCGCCCCAAACGTTTTAATATGGTGGATGTCTGGTTTCCTACCAAAGAAGAGCTCGAATGGTGTCCGGGACGTCCCTTTGCACAAGACGCGATTTCTAACATATGTTGCATTTCGCAGTGCATCAGGCCAAAAACTTGGTGGAAGCCCTGAATGGCTCATCATGGCTTTCATCGTGCTTCGCAATGTTTGGATTGCTCTTTCTGCATAATTGATAGACGAACATATGGCACCAGCTTAATGCCTTGACTTGCGCACCAATTTTCCATGCTTGTTTTGTAGAATTCTCCGCCGGTATCCGACACTGTGCAATTTACTGGTTTCGATAGCTTTTTCTCTACCCACGTTACATACTCACGGATCCTCGCCTCACCCTGTTTCTTGTCGGTGATCATATGCACCGTCATCCAACGCGAAAACCCATCAACAATCACAAGTGCATGAGAGTAAATGGTAGGATTTTTCTTCCCCGGATCCATCAAATCCACAAAAACTGCTTCATTTGGGTTCTCGTATTCTTGTTCAAGTACTTTGTTGCGTTTTGTTCTTTTCTGCTTGGTTAGTTCACAAGTCCCGCACTTCAGCGATTCACGTCCTCGCAGGAGCATTCCTTTGACCAATTCCTTGTCCACCATCTGCTTTAAGTGCTGCGCGCAGGTGTGTCCAAGTCTTGCATGCCACGTTCGAATAGTTGCAATTCCGTCAGCACAGGTGAAATTTGCAATCTGGCCTTCTCCTTGATGTCCGAGGGAGTTCTCAATCCAAGCATTGTATCCCTCAAATTCCCAGACGTTATTCGATGCACGTTTGCTGCGAAGGACGAGATTACCGTTCTGGTATACTTTGCATTCACCAGTCTTCTCTTCTTCTTTTCTACGAAGCCTTGCTTTCTGGCTAGTCCTACTGAGTATAAATTCCAATGCGATTCAGGCACATACATGGTGTCTTCCAAGAAGATTGTCGTCAATGTACCATCGCCGACATCCGTTGCCAATGCAATAACGCCAATACCCACTGCAGCTGATTGAATCCCTTTTGCAAATCCCTGTATTTCATCCAGTGGTTTCTCAAACTCATGATAGGCCACAAAGTATTGTTTTGATCCAACGAGATGTGAACTTGATCCAGTATCGTAAACCCAGCGCCTTGGATTATACTTAGCTGTCATTAGGACTTCTTCCAAATCTGACTCGCTTTCTTCTTTCTGTTCCTCTTCAGGTCCACTCTCGATATTCCTACATTCTGCTTCATCTTCCCCACTCACTGCTTGGTGCTGCTGGGGTAGCACTTTTGTTAGCTCTGCACCATTTGCCTCCTTTTTACTCTGCAGCTCCGGACAATTCTTCCTGATATACCCTTTATGTTTGCAATTGAAGCACTTGATGGTCTTTTCTAACCCTCCACTCGGTGTTCCTTTGTCTTGGTTCTGCTTGGGTTTCTGCTTGTACTTGTTCGTACCCTTCTGGTCACCAGCTTTCCCTTTTACTACCTCAGTACCTCCACAGTTATAACCCACAGATCCACGGCTCCCAGAGAATTCTTTGTTCTGTTCTTTCAATTGGGAAGCTGCTACGAGAATCAAATCCCGAACTTCATCAACTGAATATACAGCACTACCTGGGCTCAATGTCACAATTTTCGATACGCGTTGGTACTTGTAGTGTCTGGGAAGGCTGTTCAAAAGTGCATCTATCATGTCGACGTCGTGCACAGCGTACTTCATTGCTGCTAATCGATCTCTGATGTCGTACATCTTACCCAGATGTAATACCATGTCATCTTCACGATTTGCTCTTGTGTGACACAGTTGTTGAATCAACTGTCGTTGCTGGTGTACAAACAACTTCCGATTTCTAGGAGCTTCGAACATCTCCTCTAGTGTTTTCAACATCTCAGTGCCCGATGCCTTCTGCATAACTCGTTGGGTTAGTGCTAGTGAAACCGAGCTCAAAATCAACCGCTTTACAGAAGTTTGATTTTGTTTCCACTCATTTTTCTGATCTTGAGTTGCTGAAGCATCTGGCTCTTTTGCCTTGCCAGTCGCAATCTCCTCCAGATCATCCTCTTCAAACAAACTCATCATTAGCGCCTTGTATAAGTCCCAGTGTTTCCCATTCCAGTTTACTGGGACGCCCTTGGAACTCATCTCCAAGCCGGCCTTCGCTCTACCACTAGTTGTGTTCGTCATCCCTGACATTCTCGTGCGTTTCAGAAGCGTCCAACAGTTGCAAATCCTCAAGTTACTTTGGGCTCAGAACCCTGTTAGAATTCGTAACACTTAGTTTCACACACTCAACACCAACTTGTTTTCTCTTACTGCTTTCTCTTTGGGGAATAAAAACTAGCAATCCCCTCTTTCGCTGTACTACATATCATGCATCCGTTTGACTATACTACTGTAACTGCCTTGTCCCTTATACCGCCATAATACTATCAGCCTGCTCTGTTTAGCAGTAGTTTGTCGTGTTTTCCAACAAACACTAGTGTGCCACTGTCATAAGGAGCTTGTTGTTGTTGAATAGATATATTACCATATTTTACGGGTCACGTGAAGGTCAGCCTGACCCGGTAGCCGACCACTTAAATATTCATGCCCGACCCGACACCTTACCAGATCCGCAAAAGACCCGAAAAATATTTAACCGGAAAATTTACAAGTTTCATCAATAAATAATGGGAAATTGACAAAATAGTATAATTCCAATCTTAAGTGACAAGAGTAGTAATATCCGTGATAGTACCAGTAGTAGTTATCACCTAATCTCACCCCTACATTTTCTCGCCAAGTTCAGTTTACGGTAATCATCATTGCGACAGAAATAGTATATACGGAAGAGAAATACTCATGGAGAAGAGGGGGGAGCTGCAGTAACGTACCATTGCAAGCGATGTGGCCAAGCCAACGACAACATAAGGACGTGTCGGAAGGTACCTACGTAGGTGACGTTCTGATCGATGCTTCAAGTCATAAGTAAGTAAAGGTATTGTGAGAAGTTACCAAGTTCCAAAGCGTTTCCTGGACAAAATCGCTTTGCAAACGACTAGCATAAACGACAAGAAAAAACCTTTAGTATCCGGACTGTAGTCGGCACATTTCAGCTCAACCTTGTTGGCGCAATTACTTACTACAGTACTAGCGGAGTGCGCTGATCACAATAGAAACTAATTAGAAACGAGTTAGAAATGTTTGTTTACTTGTGACAAAAGCGGTGTACTTGATGCAAATTGTTCGCCAGTACCCGTAGGACTGTCCCTACTGGTACTGGCGAACATTTTCTAGCAGGTTCACCATCTTGCTATACTAATCTTGTCACTTAAGATCGGATCTATACTAGTTTTGTCAAATTCGCATAAAATAATATTGTAAGCACGTACTCATATATTTTGTATTCTGTTGGTAAATTCAACTGAAAGCACACCCTAGATTGTTGAAGTCTACCATGCATGACCAACGAGTCGAGCTCATCACACCTGCTCAAGACTACTGTGTAGCAAACTTGTAAACGATTAATATAATAGAACGCTTACCGAGTTGATCGGCACTAATATAATTGGCACTTGATATTTGGCCCGATTGGTGTGGAAGAGACGGGTTAATCGTGCCCGATGAGACTCGACTAGTGCACGACAGTGCCCGACCCAAAATATGGTCAGTTTGGAGTCAGTTTAGCAATCATGCGAAACGCAGCTGCACTATACGTATATTCGGATACCAAAGACTTGTGCGTTGCCGTCTTCACCGTCTATCACGTCGGGACTTGGAGGTATTAAATGCCTATGAGATCAAAATCAACCCAAAGAGTTTAATGTCAGGGAGGTCAAAATCAACCCAAAGAGTTTAATGTCAGCAAAATCAAGATCAACTTGTTCAAAGCGTTAAGTGAAGGCACATGTTAAGGTATCTGTAACACAGATACTGCAACTTCTTTCTACTCAGCATGCAAAGCCCTTGGGCTCCAGCAAACAATTCAAACGCTAATAAGATATACACTCCGCAGTTGTACGAGTCAGCTTGGACACCGAGATCGCTTTGGTAGTGGTGAACACGGTATTTCCTTGGTGCATAGTCCGGTAGTTGCGTTACGAGCTTTTCCGCGAGCGCTCGTACGGCAACCACATAGCTCGAGCTCATCGGGTCGTAGATGCAAATGTCCGTAAGACCCATATTCACCATGACTCCGCACCAGTGGTTCCTGTTGCAGCACACGGGTATAACGATCTTCTCCGTCGTCAATCTCTCAAAAACGCTGGCAAAAATATTCATATCGATCGAGATAGCTCCATTCGTGATAGGACCAATTACGTTTGGATCCACCACTACGACGTCCGTTCGTTCCCCAAACAGGTTTGTCATAACAATGTTAATCGTAGTATCACTTAGCTGCGTTTTGCCAACGAGATCCAAAATTTCTGCCTGCATATACAACAAATTCATCACGGCATTAGAGGGGTTAGTAAGTGAAATAGTTGTGATGAATTGCGATATTTTGGCTGACTAGATTACCTTGGTTGACAGAAGGGGAATTGATTTCACCTTCGACAACAAATCAGTATCCTCGACAACTTGAAAAGAAGTTGGCATCGGAGTAGAGTAATCAATTTTTCCGAGCCATGTCACAGCCTTTTCAACCAACTTGATAACTCTCATGGATGAGTGCCACCTTTTCATAGTGATTAGAGTCCTCGTTGAATACACACCTACGCCAGAAATGTCCAGTGCCACATCACTTTCTCATTACGAAGGAAGGACACGTGTCGGCATGGTAGCAATCTCGTGCACATGAATAAGCACGACCATTTCCAATCACGCTTCGTAACCCATTATTCTGTGTTCAACTCATCCAACGCGGCATCATCTGTGGACGTACGCTTGATAAAGTACACGTCAGGACACCCCTCGTAAAACGTGTATGACGCAGGACCGATCGCATACGAATACTGCTTAAAAATAAGCTCACAAGCATGTTCGCTAACAATATTCGCTACCAAAGTCATTTCACGGTCATAGTCCGGATGCTGGATATTCACATTCTTGAACACCTCGGCAACGAACAATTTTTCTTGTTGACTCTGACAGTACATGATCGAAGCTATGCATTCGTCGACCCCCATAAAGGAATCCACCCACTCTTTTAGCTGCTTCCACGATGCTTCCAGACGGTTGTTGGTGTTATTGCCGAGTGTTACCGTATTTTGACGCTTGTGTGCACACCATAAATCTCGACAATTATCCCAATTCTTTCGAAAATATACCACAAATGGATGTTCTTCAATTGATACGTGTGTTCCCTCCATTGCATTCCCGACTGGGCCCGATTCGCGACCGACTGCACCCGATTCACTGTCTGAGTCAGATTCAGCACCAACTGCACCCGATCCATCTCCTGCTGTGTCCGCCACCATATCAGCAGAAGGAGCAACCGAATATCCAATGGACGCGAGATGAACCATGTACGCAAAATGCTTATCATACTCGGCTTCAGTTTTGGCATAAACGAGCAAACTAATTACGCCCCCGAGCTGCTCTTTTTGAGCCTTCGAAAAACCATAGTCTGAGGAAGCAATTTCTTCACGTAGATACTTCAAAACATGGAATTGGCAGAGTAGAACGGTGACTCCTGGAAAAGCTGCTTTGAGAACCGAAAGTTCAGTGAAGTCCTTGTCCACGAGGACGCATTGAAGTCGTGACCATGCCGGATTGTTTGTCTTGAACTCCTCAATCGCAGTCAGCAATGTTTCATAGCGTTCATTATGTAGCAACGCGTGCTGAACAAACTGGCCTTTGCCAAAAGTGTCATGGGCCATAAACGAGAAAACCTTGTACTTAGACCGGTTCGTCCCGTGTGTAGCATCGATCAACAAAACCTCAGGAAATTGTTCAAACATATCTCTCATGTGCTTTGTCTGTAACGTGATACATGTCGCCACTCTCTAATAGCACACGAAACGACGGTTATACATTTAAAGGCAGTGAGCTACAGCAACTCTCCTTTTACCTTGTTGCCGACGTCGTCCAGAAAAATTCGCCCAACGTTTCCACTCTGGGCTCCAAATTCCTTCATCCACTTTTTCAGGCGTTTGTCACTGGAAGAAGGTCCATCTCTTTGGGCACGAGCCTTTAACTTAAGAACAAGATTCTGAACATCTTTCGGAGTGGGGTTGCTGTCGGTGTTCTCCAAAATGTGCCTGATAATACCAGTCTTCTTGACACCAGTCTTTTGAAGCGTATCGACTGTTCGAAGGGTGGTTTCGTTAAGATTGAGTCGGTTAGCCGGATGTGACTTGTAAGACACGCTATCGAGATGATGGTTGTGCTCCATTTGACAGCGGGTAATCCGAACAGCAAATGTCCTCTTCTTGGGGTCCACCACCTGGACACACGCATTTATCTGTACAGTCAAGTACATACAGCACTCGTTAGGCTCAACATACCCGACCACACCAGATCATGCCCGACCGGCCCCGACCTGTTCAAACTGAACATGTAAGTACCTGCGCTTTACAACCCTTGCGCCGAATCTCCTGCCTCGGTCTTTTGCCCGTAGTTTGAGACTTGTACTTTCCCCAGTGCGTGCAAACAAAAGTTCTGGAATATTGCACCCACAAAGCCGGGATCTTCTCTGCATTTGACTGTGTTTTGTCGATCCGAGCATTGCGCTCTGCTACCGTCGTGTTCGTGCGCGCCCGAAAAACCTACAGCATGTAAAGAAACAAATGTGAATAAAGTAAGTAAGAAGGCGTTCGACGAAACGAGGCAAGTTCACCTGGAGGGTTTGAGCTTGGTAGGCAGCCATAAATTCATCAAAGGCTTCCCAAGAGGCAAATTCCCCAGTGTTTGGCGGAAGGGCCAAAATACGTAGCGAGCCACCGCCCTCACTGGTGCTACTGGTAGAGTCAGGAATATCAGATACACTCAAGGCCTCCGAAACCTCACCATCCCCGTCGGACTCGCTGTCCTCGCTAGCGTCTACCTCATACGCAGCAGGTCGTTTCTGCGCCGTACGCACGGCGCGCACGCGGGGATCCATTTCCCCTTACTGTGAGCGCTTTCCTTCTCTCTCTCCCCCCGTTTGTTTGTTTGGAATTTTGTGGCTGACAGTCAACGGTAGACAGCCAACGGTATCTCTTCGTGCCCGGATGGTTTAAATTTAAACCATTTGGCATTTTCTCAGGAACCAGGTGGTTTCCGATGGATCTAAGAGCACTAATGAAATGCTGAGATTACGGCGCGTCAAACAAAAAAAAAAGAGCGCTAAAAAAAGCTCAGCAGGTAGTTCAACAGGCGAGGAAGTTGGCGCTGACACACTGAAAAAGGCCCCGTTAGTCCGCGGGTACGAGAAAGGGCGCGGATGGTTGACGACGCAGCAGCACCAACAACATACAAGCCTCTTGTGCACGAGTACTTTCTCCATGACGGCTTCTGCGTCGCCAATAGCACAACATTCGCTAGTCACATATCACCGCTGGATGTGTTTTCGCTGTTTCTGACCCCTGCAATGCTCGAAACGATCGTTGTAAACACGAACGCGTATGCGAGAGCTAAGCAAGCCAAAAGTTGGAAAAATATCAATTTAGATGAACTACAAACGTGGATTGGAATCGTTATTTTCATGGGAATTCACAGAGTTTCGCGTCCTCGTGAGTGCTGGTCTCTCGATCCATCGCTGCCTAAGTTTCCTTTCACGGCTTACATGTCCAGAGATCGTTTTGAGCAAATTCGCTGGTTTCTTCACATTTCTGATGTGGACACCACGTCTCCTGCGTGGTATGCAAAAGTGGAGCCACTTGTGTCTGATTTAAAACACGCATTTGAGACTTTATTTGTTCCTAGCAGCAACATTAGTGTGGACGAAATGATGATTCGTTTCTCTGGTAGGTCGTCGCATACCGTGAGAATGAAAAATAAACCAATTTCGGAAGGATATAAAGAAATGGCACTGTGTTCTAAGGGCTACTGCTACACATTCGAGATGATTTCCCGTGTTGTGACCACTTCCGTTCCTGAAGTACCCAATTTAAGTGCTACAGGTTGCATTGTCGCTTATTTGTGCAGTAAATTACCGGGAAAAAAACAATTCAACGTGTTCATGGATAATTATTTCAGCTCTATTCCGCTGTTTGAACATTTACGGAGTGCTGGGATAGGTGCATGTGGCACAGCGCAATCAAATTCTGCAAAATATCCAAAGCAAATGCGATTTCGGAATGACAAAACGAAAAAACACGATTGGAATACAATTAAATCTATGTCTGTTGGAAATGTTCTTGTTATTTTTTGGATGGACAATGGTCCCGTTCAGCTCTTGTCAACAATTCATGCCGTAGTGGGTAGTGAGTGGCTTATCGAGCGTGAGAGAAAGCGACCTAGAATTACTTCTACAAATGGTGCTAGTGTGCGGAAACAATTCGGGGATTCCGTAAGAAAACGTTGACGATTACAATCATTTCATGAACGGTGTGGATGTGGCTGATCAATACCGAGCGTATTACAAAACTCAATTAATTGCATATCGTACCTGGATGCCAATTTTCTTTTGGCTGTTGGATACAACGATCATTAACACATTCATCTATTACCAATTTGCCTGTGCTAGAATTGAGAAAACAGCACTGTGTCATCGCGCTTTTAGACAGAATTTGGCGTGGCAACTAATTTCTAAGTCACCAAAGACGTCTGAGGACCCAGTGCAGCGTATGCATTTGCCTATCTATCGTCAACAGCGAATTCAGTGTGCCGTTTGTATTAAAAGAGGTGAACGGCGTCAGACTGCCGTGGTTTGTACCGCTTGCAATACAGCTTTGTGCTTGTCGTCACACCGGAATTGCTTCGTCGAGTTTCACACGCGATTTGAACCAGGTCATCCCTCCTAGTGCTGTCGATTTTATATCCGCTGCATAAACTAGACAAACTTAATATAAGATTTTGTATGGCAACAATGCGTATTATCCTACCGGGCACGAAGAGATACATGTGTACACTTTACGGATAGAGGGAAGCGTGCTGCGCATCGGAAAGGATGCAATGATTTGTAGTGGACGGGTAACTCAATCGGGCTATACAGCCACTTTCAATCTAATTATCGGATGATTTGCCGGGTCCACCATGCGGTCCCGCTAGGAGGTTTGGTAAATAGCTACAAACCTACAACATAAAGAAAAGTCAACTCTTCTGGAAAACAGTTGGCCCTTCGCAGGTGAATCATTTTCACGCGAACAACATCGCAACCCGTGAAAGGGTAATTCGTTTGGAAATATAGTACCTCATTCACCGATGTACCCAATCCATCGCGTGCTTACATACAAGGACCAAGTCAAAGCACCTAGCCAGTACACTCGTGGCAATACGACTACGTATTTCGCCTTAGTGTTACCACTAACTTAGCCACAACGCTAAAGCGATGCTAACCAACTATCATGTTTCGTTCACTCCTCCACAAGAGCAAAGTGGAGAATGTTATTGCCAAGCCCAGCACAATCTCATCCACATGCAGCTAGGACTATCATAAAAAAAGTCTAGCACAGGAGAAATACCGTGCCAAGAAGCGTAGACGCCGGTCAGCGGAATTGGGAACCTGGGAAGGCGATGCCAGCGAAGACGCTTTGACACAACTTAGCCAGGCATTCTAAAGCGGACTTTGTCTTCGGTATTTTTGTTGATGCCTACCATAATCGCGAAAAGCATTGTATTTCTTTTGTCGTTATGCTTGTTTCGAACGAGTTACCTTTTAGCGATTAAATTAGTTTTTCACGAATTGCCGTTTCGTTCGCCGAACAGCAGTTCTCCCACGTGTTATCTATCGGTTTGCACAGATTCTTACTAGTTCGGTAGCGATGGGATAATTAACTAGTTGGCATCTAACTAGCCAAGTGACCTAATCTACCGGTACACGCAAAACAGACAACCCAACGGCGTCATATCAGGTGCAGGGCTCAACGAGAATCAAGACTGCTTGCCAAACAAAGGAAAGTACCGGGCGTTGCAGGCATGACCAAAGTTGCACCTGTTCTTGGGCGAGTGGGGGGTCGGTGGTGGCGTGAAGGAGAGCGGTTTGCTGTCTTGGAGCGTGTCTTAATTTAAGACGCGTAAATATTGGATTTTCCTACAATCCCGAAGTGAACACATAAATACAAAATCTGGCTTGAGTAATTTTTTATCAGAATAACTTTTAATGCTTTTACGCAAACCGGTGGAGACGAACTGGGCTCCAGCTTCACCACCTGCCACCGCCACCGGAAGGGTGGCCGTGCCAGGGAAAGACTATATGTATCATTTAATCGATCTGAGCTTATCCATCACTTTGTAACGCGTTCCGGGTAAGAAAACTAGGAACACCTTAATGAGGAAGCTGGCACTTCCTTGAAGATGATTGCCGACTAAATTCGAAAGTGAGGAAGTCGGTGCTGCCCGTAGGGCCCTGCATCGCTTGCTCTTAATTATCGGTTCTACACGATGTTCTCTACCGTTTGGGATAGAGCTAATCACCTGTTAGGTATTACTTACCAACAGGAAGATAGAGCAGTCCACAACTCATAGACTCTACTCCGTGCCAGCTGGATTACTGCACTGTCGTGCAATGTGTGTGGGCAAGGCTTGTAAACCAACTTCACACTACAACTTACTGCATTTGCATCATAATATATATCTGTACCATATAGGCATGCGGTGTTGAAGCAAAACTCAGATCTGGTGAAGGACAGAGGTCTCGGACTGATGAACATGTAAAAATCGTTTTATAGAAGCACAGCGAACTGAGGCGAAGGAAGCTGGAAACCTCGGCCTACATAAACAGTTAAATAATACTCCCTCGAGTACTGTACTGTCTGGTTGCTGTGGATGCTGTTATTGGCTCGAGGTAGGATTCAGACCTTGCACTGCCGAACTCGGGTGTATTAGTCCAAGCTGTTACGGTTCCGAGTACAAGACACTGCTGACGGATCTGAGCATGACATCGCCCCAGCGCGTCACATCATACTGTAAATCATGCCAAGCTGACTCCGAGAGGTAAAACTCGGGGTGGTGAAGTTTCACGTATGCAGCTCGTCGTAACGTCGCAACTCTCCTATTGCTTCCACATTGTAGTGGCTCTGTTGTCACGAGTACAACAGCACAGACATCCTTCCTGACATGAACACTCGGTGTGTATGGATACAGCTCGTCTACATCAACTGAGTCGATGGCAACTATTCCATACGACTTGTCATCTGACTGGGCTTCAACAAATTGTGTGAACATGATACTATTCACCTCTGTGGAGACGCCAATATGATTTGTCGAGGCGATTCGAGCGTTGTAGTTGCCATTATCACCGCAATCAAAGTCATCACGGACTGTAATATGCCCCAACCGCTCCGAAATACTGATCTCGACATTGTTGAAACCGAAGATCACTGCATCATAAACTTGCTTGAGAGATGTCACGCCAGAGAACTGGACAGTCTGAAACATCGCGCAACAGATATCACCGTTCGCTGTCTCGTATCTCTCATCCCTTTGATTTGGCTTGGCTGAGACTACAAACTGGCAACACTCTGTGATATACTTGTGCGCAGCTTGCAGTTTCTTTTCGCGCATGGCCTGAATCGTAGTTTTGCGGTCTTCCCAGCTTGCTTTCAGGTAAACTGGCGAGTGAAGGGGGGTGCCTCCTGTTCAAACATGGACTTTAACGATTGAGTGACAGTACGAAATGTTCATCGTCGTACCACATTCGGCGCTAAAATGGATTGAATACTAGCAATACCAAGTTGGTGCTGGCGCAGGATGGAGGACAGCATATCATTATCCCTAATAAGGTACGGCAGATTTCGAGTGGATTGTAGCTGTTCTAGCAACTTGATTTGTAATAGCCGGACCTCCTCTTTCAAGTCGACCTTCTGCTTCTGTTAGGTTACGAATGAGCAGTTAGCTTTACTTATTTCGTGCTGACTCAAATATGGCACCTTGTGTTTTAGGTAAGTTGGCTGGTAAGTCCTCCTTTCCATTGAAATATTGTTCCCTTTCCTCCTTCACCGTGCGGCAAATTCCGAAGTAAGCATACTCCACTTCGATGGACTTTGCTTACGATGAGCGTGCACAACACGAGGCGGCACCCAATGAAACGAAACTCAGCGGAATGATGGTTGCTGGGACACAGTGTACGACATTTCTAAGGCTTAACGACAAACTATTTTGTGTGAGTCAAGCCCATGGTAATGAGGCGTAAAATGTCATTCACGGGATCCACCTCGCAAAATTGAGTTCCAATTCGCCAGATCATCACCAAAAACAACTTGCACGCCATGCGAACGCAATTTTGTTCATATCTATGCGTGCCGTGTTGTGTCTTTTTACGAGGACAAGATATTGAAGAAGCTCGCAAGCCGATCCGGCAACTAAACAACGACCATTCACTCGAACTTTCGTTAGTATTTGCAACAGGGATTTACCAGTCCTAAGTGGTGCAATGCGGGAGTGGGGGCCACTGCCCCTGGAGAGTCATTGCATAGACTCGTTCATCAATCACTTTGGTCAAGGCACCAAGATGGACGTAGCACTCTCGTGTGATTCATTCATGTAATTTCATAACGTATTTTGTGGGTAGATTGTGGAACGCTCAGGTAGTTTATCAATCACATCCGATGCGTCAGGAAGTCACGTTGGAAAAGCCCTCGATAACATTCTTTATCTTCATATTTTGAAGTATCGTGCCTCCTATCACATCTTGAGGTAGACGATTTTTTGCAGTATATTCACGTCATATGCGGTAACAATTGTTTCGGAAACATCGAACGTGATCGGAATACAGAGGTAGGAAAATTATCGGCACTATCAGGGAAATCGCTCCGTATCGTGAGGGAGGTGAGAGCACAATGGAAGACTCAACATCTTCATGAAGCTTTTCAACTTGAAGACACGGCAACTGCACATACGGTGTGGAAATAGCAGAAACTGGTGCGTTATCATCTCCAATTTAAGGAGTTCCTTAAATTGTGAAATAATTGATAATATTTCTGGCCATCGTAAGTCCAGAAACCTCATCATATTTTGAGAAAAATGTATCTCGGCCACTCTGCAGTGCGATTGAACGATGCTTCAGCTTCGGATGATTGAGGTGTATCGTCAAGCTGCAGCTATAGAAGGTAAGATAAGCATCCATGAACACAGCTTGGATAACGATCGAGAAGAGCGCGGCGTCTCGAATTTCTCCTGCTGCAAATATATTCGAATTTCAAAACATTTTCTTCACGATGCCTGCAATTCGATGCGTCTATTCAGCTACGCAAAATTGATGCTGCAGCTACGGAGTCGTGTATACGACACTGCGGATGGTTTTGAGCATGACATCACCCCACCTTGCAATTCCCTCATGCAACTCTTGCAGCGCAAATGGCGATACTGGAAACTGTGGTTTATGAAGTTTCACGAACGCCGCACGACGCATCGTCACAACCAGTTCAGTCTCATCGTCTCTTACACTTGTTGTTCCAATCCGTTTGTGTTTCACTTTCATCCTATTTGTTGTCAGCAACACTGCACCGGAAACATCTTTTCTCACTCTCTCGGTCGCATTGTATGGATACAATTCGTCTTCATCAACACAGTCAGCTGCCATAATGGCACAAGGTCCAACACCTAGACCCAGCTCATCTTTGCCAAAAAGTTGCGGAAACGACACTGCATTCATCTCGGTGATAACTCCGCAATCTTCGGTAGATGCAATCCGCGAGTTATATGCTGTGCCTTCAATGGAATCGTAATCATCTCGCACCGTGATGTGCCCCAACCTCTCCGATATGCTAATCTCCATGTTAGTCAAGTAAAAGATCAGTGCGTTGTATACTTGCTCCAGTGACTCGACTCCTCTAAAGTGCACTGTTTCAAACCTCACACAGCATAAATCGCCTTGTGCGGATTCGAATCTCTCGTCTGACAGCTGCATCTTCTCAGGTTGCGAATGGCAACTTCGTGCCATGATATAGTCATAGGCATTTCGCAACTTTTCGGCACGTATAGCTCGTAGAGTGGCCCTCCTCTCTGACCAGTCTTTTGTGAGACGGATACGTGTATACAACGGGTGAGTATGTTGGTCCCCCAGACATCTCGAGAGCAACGACTGGGCGTTGGCAACATGAAGTTGCTGATGACGCAATACGTTCGTCAGTGCGGCATTCTCCGCCTCTCTTCGCTGCAATACTGGGTCTGCCTTCGCAGCTTCTTCAGGTGGGAGAGAACGTGTCTTAAGTACGGCAACTTGACTCTCCAATTGCTCAATTTCTTGCTGTAAAGCGGACTGTTCCTCTTTCCGCAAGACGTAAGTTGCCTTTCGCTTTTTCTTGGGTTTCAGAGAGTTGGCACTTGCAGCTGCAGGCTGGAAAGTCGGCGGAGAAGAGTGAATGTCATCTGGGGACGTTGTCACAAGCGGTGAAAGCCCCTGGAAGTGCTGGTCGAAGGAAGTCTCCATCAAGGAGTCCATGACCTAAACTGGGATGGGAAAATTGCTAAATGACCGGCTCGATTGATTATCGAAGCATAAAATACGACGAATTAGAGTAAAGTAAGGCAGGAATGTTGGTAACGGTCCATGTGGCAAAAATTACCGCAGTTATTATAATGTTGGTACAGTGTTACTAAAATTGTCTACGATTACTTACGTAAATTGGTGCTAGGAACGACTTTGGTTAGGTGGTTATTCATGGTTGCTCTCATTTAGCTACTGACTAAACTTTATGATGAGAAAGTGCTAATATTCGTTGAGATTTTAGTGGCGATGAAACTCATAATGCGTGGTTTGGTTGTAAAGTTTCTGGATCTATAGTGTAAATTTTGCTGAGGGTCAACGGAACGGTTATTGCTCTGAGTGAAACATTCGGCAGGGCCTTGCATGTAGACTTCTCCGCAGCGTGAGAAGTTACTTCGATGTTCTTGCAGAAAAAGCCGAACTTGGGGTGGTGAGTCCTAACGAAAAAAAGAACGGAGCACAACGATGATAATTTCACATTCGTTTCGTCTTGCGAGTTTCATGCCATGTTATCTACCACTTGTGAATAATGTAGACACTGTAAGGACCGGCCATCATCACTGCCAGTGTCTTCGGCTTATTGACCAAACGCCATGCGTTAAGCTTTGTGGCTATTCCACTATCTCCAATTGATAATTAGAGGTGAATTAATCGGTGCTGTAGTTCTCGAACGGTGATATCTCATAACTGCTCTGAAATGCAGATTTCCAACGTGCTGGTCTGCACTAGATCACATCGAGGGTTTCTCGCATAGATTTTTACCGGGTAGCAGGACGACTTTATTGACAACACAGCAGAATAAAATCTTTGACATCTTCAAAATGCCCTCGAGACTTGTGGGGTTTCAGTACAGGTAAGCGCTGACAATGCGCAGTGTCGTGACGAAAACCATATTGGAGGCACTCGTCCATCACTTCGATCACGACATTACGTCTTATGCGGACACCCATGGTTTACCTGACAAGTTTTGCATCCACTCCGATATTAAGCGCTGTGTTTGTGCCAATCGAAGACAATTGTTGATGCCATTACGAGCACTCGGTTGTCTGCAACATTTCTTGTCGCTCCGTATCATCACCACCATTAATTCAAACTGAGCTAAGTCAGCTAGTTGGTTCTGACATGCAACCACTAGACCGGAAAGCGCGTCGTACTCTTCTTTGCGTCGCATGTTGGTACTTGTTTTCGTTTTTTAAGAACAACTTTGGCTTGCACCGAAAACAAAGAATACAGTACTGTCCTCTTCTGCAGCATTACTCTTTAAAATACCCCATCCCGCCCTAGACAAGCCCTTGATCACACCACCAGTTTTCCTTCTGCTGCGTCAACTTTAGGCAGGGTAGCGTGTCGACGTACATGTACTAAGACATACGTAAGCTGCGCTCTTCTAAGAAAATAATGTTTTGGTCTACAATTTCATTGTGGGATCAATCATTGATTTCATTCGTTTCATTGGTTTCATTCCCAACTTGTATCACGTTTGCGTAAAGTATCCTTCGAATTGCTTGGATAACAACGTCACCCCACCGTGTAACATTGTCCTGAAGCTCCTGTAGAGTAATTTCAGATACGTCGAATTGGGGACGACAGGTTTTAGCGAAGATAGAACGCATCATTACGATGACCATCTCGTTTTCACAACTTTCTCTCGTGCCTTCACACTTCACATTGTGGCGAGGAACTTGGATCAGCACAATCGATCCGTCGATCACTTTACGAACGCATTTGTTCGGATGGTAAGGGTGCAAGTCATCTTGATTTACACTGTCGATTGAAAATACTGCGCATGGTTGCCCGTCAGTGCCCTCAATCTGTTGACCAAAAGCCACAACGTTGAACTCGGTCATAATTCCACTCTCCATCGCGGACACAAGTCGATAATTCGAGATAAAGGTAGTTGAGTCTACAGTGTCATAGTCATCTCGGATTGTTAAATGCCCCAATTGTTCCGAAATGCAAATTTCTAACGTGTCCATCGTGAATTTGGACGCCTCAAAGACGTCATGGAGTGACTGCACTCCGGGAAATGGAATCACCTCATCCCGTAGACAGCAGAAGTCTCCGTTATCGTCTTCAAATCGCTCTTCTGATATATGATACTTCAGTGGCTCCAAGTGTTGACAGCGAGTTGTGACATAGTGAAGTGCTTGAGTGAGCCGCTGGTCTTTCATCTTTAAAAGTGTATCGCGTCTTGCTGCCCAGCTTCGACCTAGATGAATCGGCATACTCATCGGTCTACTCGAGTGATTTCGGTGCCACTCGCTTATCATACTTTGTGTCATTGCTACGCCGAGTTGCTGCTCTTTCACAGCGTTTTCCATCGCAACATTGTGCCCCGCGACTTCATACAACTTTTCTTCCAAATTGCTTCATCACTCGATTTGGCTTGAAGGTTTTCAAGCTCTCGCTGCAGCTTTCTCACTTGAATCTGTAAAATATTTCTCTCTTCCTGGCGACGCAAGTACGTGGCCTTGCGTTTCTTGTTCGGTTGTTGATTTTGCGTCATTTTCCAAAACTACTGGTCTTCAGCCAGTGCACTCGGTGATTATGTAAATGGAGTGATTGTGGGAGCGCAGAGGTTACACGTGTTTCTCCAAGAAATATTCAGATTTAGATTCATCCAAGCTTTGCACACGATCATTTGAGTGAATCGACAATATCACTCTGCAATTGATAACAATGTTGTGATGGGTCGTCACCGTTCTTGTTAGCAACATGTTACGAGTTTATCTACACGCAACGAAGTTGACATTCATTGACAACTTAGCAGTGACTACACCAATTTCTGCTCTAAGTAGCGGAAGGCTTCTCATGTTAGCAACACCTCGATGCTATGTGTAGATCATTTTTCTGACTGCTTGCAGAACAACGTCGCCCCAACGTGTGATATTGTCTCGTAGCTCTTGAGTGACGAATTCAGAAACCTCAAATTCTGGGTGACAAGTCTTGGCGAAGAAATACCTCAGCATCACAATCTCCACCTCACCACTGTCTTTACTTTCTTCTGTTTGCACATCTGGGTCAATCTTTGTAAAGTCTCTGAACCTCTTGCTGCTTCTACATGGAACCGGAATCAAAACGACTGTCCCATTAATGACCTTCCGGACGCATTTATGCGGATGATACGGGTGTAGATCATCTTGGTCCACGCTGTCAATAGCTACCACAGCATAGGGCTCTTTGCAATTCACACTTGGGTTCTCCACAAACTGCCCAAACGCAACCGCATTCAGCTCCGTAGTCACTCCACTATCAATCCCCGATGTCAATCTGTAGTTGCAGATAAAACTATCAGTTTCCACAACGTCGTAGTCGTCTCGCACCGTGATATGCCCCAATTGCTCCGAGATACTAATCTCTAGTGTGTTGAGTGTGAACTTAACTGCGTCAAACACCTTTCGCATCGACTGCACACCCGGGAACGGAATCACCTCATTGCGAACACAGCAAAAGTCTCCATTTGCATCTTCAAACCTTTCCTCCGATAAATGAGGCTTGAGGGCATCTAAGTGTTGGCACCTCGCTGTGACAAATCGAAATCCTCGTTCAAGTCGCCCGTCCTTCATTTGCAACAATGTCGCTCGTCTCTCTGGCCATTCCTGGCCCAAATGAATAAAAACATCCATTGGATTACCTGAGTGGTTCTGAAGCCATTGACTTATGAGGCTTTGTGCTGTTGCAACTCCAAGGTGGTGCTGTTGAACTGCATTTTTCATGGCATTATTTAGACCCACAGCAGCGCAAAGTTCTTCGAGTTGGGTGGTTCCACTTTTTTTCGCTTTAAACTCATCAAGTAGCCGCTCTAATATGTTGATCTGGTCTTGTAATGAATCTTGCTCCTCCTTTTGCTTCAAATAAGTTGCTTTGCGCTTCTTAGTCTCCTTTGACATTTTGCCAACAAGTGCAACTGCTGATAGTCGGGCGAGTAATAGTGAAAAGTGGGACGATTACGGGATGGTTGGGTTTTATGGGATAAGAATTCCATCCAGTTCGCCGATTAAACAGATTTTATACAAACATGCCCAACATTAGTTCTCAGGATGGAATTAGTCTTGAAAACTAATCATTTTATATCAAGTATAGAAGTGTACGAATTTATAAAATCAATGTGCTACGCTGACCTGGCACACCAGTAATGGTCTTAGCAGAGGTGACGACTATCAATGATGGAGGCTCTAGCGCAGCAAGCAGCAAGAAAGCAGCGTCAACTACAAGACGCAAGCGCAAAGCCACTGGAACTCGACGGAAGGTGCGCAATATTGAGTAGCAATGAAGAACTAGACTCACGTGTGATGGGGTTGTGTCAAAGGAGGAGATAGAAGAACTGGAACAACAAGTCAAGACGTTGCAAGCTCAAATAGCGTCCTTGCAACAAAAGGCAGGTGATCAAACTAGTGCTAAACGCACAGAGTTGCAGCGAAATGTGTTTGAAACGGGATTCATTCGACAAGCAGTGTTGCAACAACAATCGTCACTTGTGAACGTGCAGTCTGCGCTGTCTCGACTCACGGTAAACGTTGCAGTCTCTTGACTGCTGCTCTTATCGTTACTGATAACTTTTCTGGAATTTCAAAAGATGACACAACCAGGTGCTCCGCATGCAACGCGCATATACCTTGGTACCGACTTGAAAGCGCGATGGAAGACGTTGATGGAGATGAAACCGATTAAATTGCATGCAGCTCAATTCTATCTCAAAGAAAGAGGGCGGTTTGTAGACGACACGAGTGCATTCTCGTACTCGACCCGATTCGTTGAACAGGATGGATGCTACTGCGGTCAGATATACGACGTCGTGCCGTTTGAGGGAATAAGCTCCGTCAAGACTGTGTTCGATGCGCTTCACCACTACTTCTCCAACATGGAGATTCGCGTCACAGAGAGTCTCGGGGACATTACTATCCGAGAGGATGACGGTAGCTCTGAACCGGGGATCTCACAGTGCCGTTTCGTGTCGTACTTGTCCAGCGGTCCACTACTCGAGATGAATAGCATCATTTGCTCCGAGTTCAGGGAGACTGACGACGAGTTCGGTGACGGCAATGCTGTCGGAATTTTCACTGAAGACTTTGTGGATCAAGACGATCTATATCCTTACTTCCCAGAGAAGCGCGTTCGTCAAGATGCAACAGTTGTGACGCAGGTGAGGTCTCACGTAAAGAAGGTAAAAAACGCCAAAGGAGTCGATGAAGAACGCTCAATCGTGGTGATGCAGCGCTGGGCACACTGCAAGATTCACAAGCCCAAGTTGTCATTAGCTCCTGAAATTCTTCACGAGATTAGAGAGAAAAGCTCCCATTGGGGCGATGTCAAACTCGACGCTGTCCGAGAAATGGTCTATCGCTCAGGTTTCAGTAAATGATTTAATTTACATAGATACATACACAATCATTTTTAAAACACCCAATCACCCAGCATGCCTCGATAAAAACCCTCTCCCCAACGCATGGGTGGTTTATTTTGGGAAATATCCCACTCGAGATAACCCTCTCGATTGCGTGTATGATGGCGCGTCCTCTTCACCGCAACACTAGCGACACTGAGTCCGTGGCGTCCTCTAGTCACGTACATGACCATGACGTCGGCATGAGAGAGCTCGAGATGGCAAACACCCAGTTGGAATCACCCGATAAAAGACCCAAGTCCCGTAAAGCTACGTACCAAGTCCGAAAAGAGGAAAAAGCATTGTTACTCCAAGAAGTAGACATGCTCCAAGCTCAGTTAAAGCAACTCAAGCAACAGGCAGCAATCAATGCTGAAAAAGCTGAGCAAGAACGCTCAAATTTACATAGCAAACTCTCCAGAGACTTTCTAGAGGAAGCATCACACCACCAGCAATTGTCACTCATTAACATCCAGTCGGCACTATCTAGCTACGTGGTACGGCCTACAGACAGTTTAATTTTTAGTTTTCTAACTCTTTTTTTGCATTTTTGTGGGGGTGTAGAGTGTACAACAACACATTCCGTTCGAAATGTGGATTTATCTGGGGACGGATGTGGATGAAAGAAGACGAACGTTGGCAGCATTGAAACCTAGAAAGTTGAGGGCTGCACAAATATATGTTGCGGAACGCACGAGGTTTTTGGATCCAGCAAGACCATTTGCAGAACACTCGAGATTTGTGGCACATGATGGAGACTTTTGTGCATTGCGCTTTGATATCACACCTTACGAAGGCGTTTCAAGTGTGAGGAAAGTGTATGATGCGCTTTGCCACTACTTTAGTAACATGGAGATCTGGATGACGGACCTTTTGGGAGATGTGACGATTCGGGAGGATGATCACAGTGCCGACGATGGTATCTCGCAGAACCGACTCGTGTCGTCATTGACAAATGGAGTGGATATGGAAATGAACAACGTCATGTATACGGAATTTCGCGAGCATGACGATGAGTTTGGAGATGGTGGTGCGTGTGGGCTATTTACGACAGATTTTGTGGACAAGGATGAATTGTTTCCGTATAACCCCAGCCATCGTTTGCGCTACGACGTTACTGCAGTGTTAACAGTGAAAGCTCACCAGCGGAAAAAGTTGAACGTTGGAGGAACGCTGGAAACTGAAAAAATTGTAGTTCTTACTCGATCCTGTCTGATTAAGCTGCGCCATGGAAAAATTCCACTTCCATTCGAGACGGCACACGAGCTGCGCGAAAGCGTGGGCAAGTGGGGCGATGTAATGCTCCAGACTGTTCGGCAGATCGTGTATCGATAATGCACAAGGAGTGTTTATTATACCATTTCCAGATTTTTCACGTGCACGCAAGCTTTTTCCTTAAGACAGGTGATCCTAGTGAATAGAAATGAAACTTGATGTTATATGTTGATGTTCAACCATTTCCGCGGCAAAATTCTTAGGTCACAGAACTTATGTTGGGTATGCACTCCACGTACACAACCCACTTCAGGCCTAAATGTGCGGCATAGTCCGTTAAGTTCGTTTTGAATCAGCACAATCACCGTTAATGCACAAACTAAAACGTTTCCTTCGTAACCCTTAGATGCGGTTCAAATGGAAGAATTTTCGCTGTAATTTAGTAAACTATGAAACACCATAACATCTCTACGTTGACAATATAAACCGGAATATATGATCCGTATTAGACTAGTTTGATCTGCGCAGTATGTCTTATCCAGCCCACACCACGAAACATTTTTAGCATGTCTTTGTTCGGCTGCTCGGGCTACGCTTACAGTGCGAAAAGTTGTACTTAAGTACTTGGGTCCATCCTTGAATCCCAAATAGTTTGTTGACGTCTTGGAATCATGAGTGTATCTCTTTTACCGTTCACAAATCATACTTGATGAAACCATTGATAATTTCTCTTCACTTTGTCTGATGTAACTTGTTTGCCTCGATCTGAGGTATTTCGCTTGAACGGGGAAAACTGTGAAGGGAGATCAAATTCAACGAATCAGCTGAATCATCAACAAACGCTATTATCTGAGCAAAATTCGCCGCTCAGAAGACATATTGACAATCTCGTAAAATTTTGTTTTCGCACAAAAGGGCTTAGAAGTGGAAAGGGGACTCTCAGAAATACTATGCAGCGAACCTTGGAAGAATAATGGAACGGAAGGACAATCACTGGACGGCCCCACCAGGGAGAGTTCAATCAGAAACTCATTTAACCCGTAAACGAGCTAAATTGGTTAAGATTGTGCTAGAACAGACGACGCTCTACCCGTTTTAAAGTTTAAATCGCGGAGAATTCAACCGCGAAGTATTCGACTACATGCAGTATTCCAATACTATCTAAGTAAGTAGCAAATTGTACTTCTCTAAATTGCTTTGCAAAGAGAAAATCATGTCTAAGAAAAAAAGATAATATCTGAATGAGATTATAATCTCTTTGTGGCACCAACTCCACCTTTTACATGCAAGGACAAGCATTTCGTCCGTCAACTTACAACAGAAATATTGTACATCTTGCTAGGCAACTTCACGAAGTACGCATTTTACTACTAGCTTCATCTTAATCTCTCTTCTCTTTTACTTCACTTTACCAGGAACACCAACAGCCCAACGAAGCCTTAACACCTAATTAAGACTTCGTTGGGCTCGATTCAAAGTAATTATGCACCCATGCATAATTATTTTGATGCGTGAAAACTAGAAAATTTGAATATTCTCTGAAATTTATTTCAGAGTTATGGGGTGATCTCACTCCCCCTCTGATTTTCTTCATTTAGCTAATCCTTTGAAAGTCTTTCCTTTGTGTATGTCGTAGTTGAAAGGTTTCCGAACAAAGGTCAAGTCAATCGAAAGTACCTATTGTCTACTGTAGAAGTCGATAAATCTGATACCCTGGCTAATGCTGAAATTTCACGTGATGTTACTTGTGTCGGTACGGGTAACATCCACAATAATTTATATTGACATTTATTGCTAGCAAAATAGATTCGAAACACTTAGACCATCAATATGCTGTGAGTGGAGAGTTGAGTATATACTTGTACGCTTTCTTGCTAAGAAGAAATATCGGTAGTTGTAATGAATAACGAGCTACAGTGCCGTGCTGAGCATGGCATGACGTCAAACATTCACTTTCAACCCACTGATATCCCACTACACACCACTTTTGGTCCATCAGAGATTCATGATATGACGAAATGTACGAGAACCAATTGATATCCATCACCTAAGCTATTCACTGCTTCAATCGTTTTCGATCTTCGATTGTTGTTCTGTCTTTCTTATAGCTGATGAACACTCACGTCTTGTACAGAAGGTCATAAATACACGGGAAGGACATGAGTTATGTAAACTTAATTAAGTTTATTATATTCCAAATGGTTGAAGTACTACTTCGCGAATTTTATAGGTATGGCGGATTCAGTGTTGCTGAGTAGTGTCGAACCAAATAGCCTAAAACAATTCATCATTTCTCCTTTTTCAAATTCCAGAGCTTCTTCGTGTTACACCACGACTTTGTTGATTTCATTGAATTGGCATGAAACCGGCACTATGGCATGTTGAACAAAGGTCATGTAAAGCACATATCGTTGGTGTGACATACCCCGTAGTCTGATAAATCTCTAGGATCGTCGTTAATGGCAGCGTGCACAACTTCATCAGAACCGACATCTTGTTTTTTTACCTTTTACCTCGGAACGCGTCCTTAGATTTTGGCTAACGTTTGTGTTCATTTCGCCACCGAATCGTGGTAATTCTGTTTTGTAAAGTAAGCCTTCTGTGAATGTCTTGGAATCCAAGACGGCCTCTACAGAAGGAGATAACAAACACACCCAACACAGACATGCGCGTTGTTGAATGAACGGAAAACGAGATATCGTACTGAGAATGACAGCCAGAGCAAGCAAATATGCTTCGTAGCACGGGAAGTTTGCTTTGTTCCCACAGCAAAGGCAACGATTATAGGGCTAAACCAGTGTAACTGAATTTTTGACGGAGTTTGTAGGGCAAAAATCGAACTCATTTGCTTCCAGAAGGCTTGACCTTAAGTTTAAGAGGTGTCGCAATGACCTGAATCCTCTCTCTTTTGTTGATCAATGCAAAACGTTCGTCCTACGTTAATTGCTAGTTGTACGCCATGGTTTGATAACACCTAGAAAGTGACGAAGTTTTTCATATACGACAAATACACATTATTGTACCTGTAACCAGCAGAAGTAATGGAACATGGTTACTACCAAAAAATCGATTGATTCGAGAGACAGTATTCCGTCAATGAATACTGTCGCTCAATGAAAATTATATTTAAAAAAGAAAATGTATCTCGTTTATATAATATTTGGAGCCGCCACGGTAGATCTGTAAGTAGACGAGTTGCTCTATCGATAGGACGAAAATGTCATCACAGACGATGGCTTTGAAGCGTTGAGTTGGAAGACAGAAGTCCTGTAGAGATATAAAACCACAAGAACCCATCATGAAAGGTAATTCGTCTTTGAGACCTTCTAGGAGTAATTGTACTATACTACTTTAGCACAGTGACAAACGTGCTCCCCCCGCAGTTCTACAAGGACGACTGCATCAAATTTAGCTTTTTGTTCACAACATTAAAGAACTACGCAACGAGTTGCTAATACCAGAAAAGTACCCTCGAGCGTAATACATGCACTGAGTCGCGACTTTAACAGAAAATATTGAAAGTGATACCTAAACAACTGCATTCCTACGCTAGCTCTGAATAAAGAATTCCAAATTGAGAGAAGTCAAGTTTTACATTCAGACTGCCACGACGAAAGTTATTTACAACAGTCAAACTTTCAACAGAACCTAGTAATAACCAATGTGACAATGTGTTGGTGTTTGCACGTTAACTTGTGAAGCACTTCGTATTCGTTTTGACCTAGAATTCTTTGTTAATGCAGAAGTCCTTATCGCTGTTTTCTTCGTAGCCGCAGCGTCTGTTGTAGTACTTGACGTAGCCCTCGTAGATTGACTGTTTGACAACCTTCACGTCAGCCCACATTCCAGTCAACCCCAGATCTATCCGGGCATCGCGTGGCGTCATTTCTTCGTCGAACCAATATGCGTATCGGGGGGTGTTGCTCGTCTGGATAAGAGAGAATCTCTCTTCCTCTTTGTCATCGGAATCGGTTTCCACCTTGGCGGCTGTACGAAGGAGACGTTTTTCGTTGTCATTGACACCAGTGTCGATCAGCTCGCGATCCGAAAGCACTTGATCATGCTCCGACGTGATTGTCTTGTCGGCATTGGAATCGGCTACAACACCATTGTTGCAGGCTACAAGGCCAGTCAAAACGACAATCATGAAGTAGGAAAGACGCATCTTTTGGGCTTTGAACTGCAGCTGGAATGTGTCAACACTAGCAGGCAAATTGGAAAGTGACCAGGTAGAGTTCTCTTAATGCTCCAACCTATCAGTGGCCGGCTTTCATGTTGCTGGCAGTAAGGCTTAATGTAAACTACCGTATCGCTCAAGTCCTAAACGAACTTTTGTCCTAAGCGAACACGATTATCTACCAATAGCCTAGCGTGAAATATCCATATGGCATTGCACTAAAACGCTGATATCAAGACTCTAAAATTTAGCCTGCTTCACACCACCAATTTCGAAGATGGGGCACCACGGGTACCGGCAAAAAGCCAAAGCAGTACAAGCGCATATCGGTCGACTATACGCACAAGCTACAGGTACTGCGTCTTTAGAAGCTGACAATGACACAGGCAAAGCTGTCGCCAAATTATACCCATTGATCTGTACCTCAGTTGAGTGAATGAAAAGCTTAAGCAGATTTCATCCTGGGGGCGTCAACGCAAGCAAATTGAGCTGATGTGTAGTCAGCGCAAGGGGCTTCACGAAAACCTACGTAACATTGGTGAAGCCATTGTTCTGCCTCGCGATGTCGAAGAATACATCGTGCTGTCGCTTAACTCAACGAGGAGAGGAGGTTGTCCTGTTTCAGCGCAAATTCTCCTATTCAAGGCGCTTGAGGTGGCATCAGAGCGTAGTTTTCCCGCGGACATATTCACCGCTTCATATTCGTGGAGGAAGGGCTTCATACGGGTTCGATTACCTATTCGTGTTCGTACACGCCAAGGACATACCACGCCTGAAGATGCCGAAGCTGCGGCTGTAAGTTTCGAGCTGAAGTGCGTGAAATGATCGTGAAGTACAACATTTCCACGGTTCTCAATGCTGATCAAACAGGTGAGATGCCTACAATTGATCATGTACGATTCTCGTCGTGTCCATCTTATCGACTCTAATCGGTAGCATTTTAAAAATAATTCTTATCCACTCGATTACGTAACTACCCTAATCGTCGCACCTTGCCGTTCGTTTAGGACTTGAGCGATACGGTACTATAATTCTGCTTATGTTGAACACTGTTCAATGAACAGTCTGTTCAGGCTGAGCCAGTTCTAGTTCCAATCTCATGCTAGGATCTTCCTTTGGCTTTGAAAATAGGTGCCAAACCCGCTCTGTTCAGTGATTCACTGACAGTGGATCACAGTCACAGTCTGAACCAGCTACTGATGCAGCTGCACTGAACAGCTGGTACTATCAGTCCGGAGTCCGGACCAGACTGGTACAGTAGGAGTCAAAAGGGATGAAAGTTTTGATAGGACAAGTCGTTTCCAGTTAATAGTTGTTAATTATATGTGTTTAATTAAGCAGTGTAGAGTCTACACTGTAGACCAGTAATTCTAAGCCATTCCGCAGCTAATTTGGAATTGTTCATGTGGTTAAAGTCGTCTTGTGTGGTTCATGGAGGTTTAGAGGTAGTTTCGCCACACCCGGGAACTCGTTGTCTTTATTCATTTACAAGCTGAGCATCCACAACAATACTAGTCAGTCGAACTTGACTCGGACAAGACATGTTTGACATTGATGTGGTGATTGATCAGTCCTTCATTATTGATGTTGGATTTTTAAATTTGGGAACATCCGAAATTCGGGTTCGGCATTGCGCAGCATAATTCTGTTGATTATCAATAAAGTTGAAGTGGGCAGTTGCCTTGAACAAATCACAAGGAAGATCTGGCTCGTATGACTTACCATAATGAGAGTGGGAAAGGAGATTGGAATGTGTGTCTTTAGAGGAATCTTGGACCTCCTCTTATCATCAAAACTTGGGGGAAAAGCCACTCTCACCAGGCTCAAAAACCTCACTACCTGTAACGCTAAACCTCATACTATCGGTATCATACTTGCACACATGCCCTGAACAAAAAATCTCAACATACCATAAGATAATTGAGATCTCATAATACGTACCCAAGGCAAACTGGACAAGTGATGCCCGACGACGCTATGTACGCTATACCGTACTATGTACCTGTTTAGGGTTATTTCAGACTCAAAATTACCTATTGAATGTAAATTTTACGAAGTTCATATTTTTATCCAATCGAAAGAAAATGGCAACGGTGGGAATTGAACCCGCTAGAAATGCACATTTGCTCGCAACACAGTATCGTAACTTGACCGAGGAATTTCCATAATCCAGTAGAAAAGGTGGTGTTCAAGTCGCATCCTCAGATACATGAGTATCCATGGGAAGTAGACGACCGAATAGCGAACAGAAATGCATTGAATGCCCTAATACGACAAGCTTTTGCGAAGTATAACAAAGAAATGAGGAGGGGAGTAAGAAGCGTCCTGGAGCGACTAGAGGTACAGGCACAGACGGATAGATGGCAGCGGGGTTTTCAGCAACAAACACCACAACAACTATGGATTCACGATGATGCCATAACGCCATATCAAATATGGGTAGTGTATCGAATGGTTTTACGACAACTTAATATATACTACGAGGGGCGACGAGATGACAGCACATGCAGAAGATGCCAACTAGGCAAGGAAACCCAAACTCATATCTTCTGGGAGTGTCCGCGTGCGAAAGAGTGTTGGCTCTGGCTGATTAGTCATTGGATCAGAGCCCCCGTATCAGAAAGTGAACTTCCAAGATTCAGAGATTATTGCACATCTCGAAAAGTGCCACCGATCTCAACAACGATGAAGATGCGACTAAAACTAGACACTGGGAGCTATACATCTCATTTTGAAGAAGTACTCAGCGAATCTGGAGAGTATTAACGACAGTTTGCTACACGGTCTTATGGGTACAGCGAAACAAGAAAATTTTCGAGGAAGAATCAATGTCAGTGGAGCAAAGCTGCTACGACTTTCAAGAAGCAGGAATAAGACAGTTGAGGGCAGTCGCCAAGAGAGAACAAATGTTACCAGAAACAATAGAGAAGGGAGTGCTATTGAGCCAATGTCTCGACAGCTTTACTAAACTACCCGAACAACAACCGAGGGAATCAGTTGCAGCCATGGGACTAGCAAGACAATCGCCATTGGTAGCGATTATTAAAACAAAATTAGGATTTTAATGAGGATGCCGTAGGTATAATCAAATAATATCTTTACTACTACTACTACTAAATAATCCAGTAGAAAAGTACTGGATTAACCCTGGACTGACACAGTACTTACTAAGTGCGTACGAACTTAACGAAAGTAAAAAGGTATAGCCAAAGCTGAATGTGAATATGTTTCTTCGGTCGGAGTAGGATTGCGAGAGTACCGACGAAGAGGCTGAGCCCTCTAGGACGAGCTTGTCAACAAGATAGTTAAAGTTGACATTAAACGGCATACGCCCCTGATATTTGTCAACAGTCATCGATTATTTTTTGTTATATTTGCCTGTACTTGAGGGTGGAGTTGCTCGGCACGTAGAGGTGTGGGTTCGTCGATACATGTATAGCTTTTGGGATGTGTGTATATGTGTGTAAACTTAGATTTGTAGTTTTCTGAATTAGCCGTCATGATTCCTGGTAGAAGAAAGTTTCGGGATAGCAAACTATGGCGAGGTTAACTTGTAGTGAAAAAGAGAGGTGGAAGGAGAGGAGTTGTTGGTAGCCGTTAAAAGGCGAAGTGAAGTTCATTAGATTTATAGGAGCTGCACCAGTGAATAGGAGACGACATTCCACTATAAGTATAGAGAAGACAAGTCATAATAGTTTAAGGAGGTCCTCTGGGTAATCATACTGTTTAGAGGCAACTTTAACAGCCTCCCTGCCTCTTCACATTATGTTCCGGATGCGTGATAGATTAGATATAAGAGGTAATACTCTCCAATGGACGACTGGTCAGTCTTTAAAACGCCACGCCCAGGAAGCCTCCTGCGTTAGCTGATCCGACTTTGCCCTGCAGCTTGCTGTAAGGGAAGGAGGACACGGGAGACACGCCACGGGCAGGAACTTAGAGACTAAACCATGGTAGTATCATCAGCACCGCGTCCGGCCCAGCGCCTGCCAGCCAAACGAAAGAAGAAAAACGCGAGTACGAAGCCGTTACGCGCCAGGAAGAAGGCGAGAGCGGCTGCGCGTGCAGCACGCATTCATCCAGCAGAACCTGCTCGACTTAGTGACCGAAATGATACAATGAAGGACCTCTTTAAAGCATCAGAGGCTGGCACGGACGCCACAGAGGCGGCCCCGGACGCTGTAGAGGCTACTGAGCCTGTTCCAAGTGCTGGACTCCCTAACGAGCCAATCGAGCATGCGGTAGCGTCGTTTTCGGCTATAGTAGACGGTAAAGCGGCCGTGGAAGTGCCTGCAGAGACTGCGAAGGCAGCAGCACATGCATCCGTTGTTCCAGCAACTGTACCCGGGGTTACAGCAACATTACCGAAGGTTACAGCAACATTGCCCTCGGTTACAGCAACTTTACCCGGGGTTGCAGCAACTTTGCATGTACCAAAGAAGAAGAAGAAGACGCGTGGCTCGCTTGCTTCTTTCACCCACACCCTTGAAGAAGATGAAGAAGAAGAAAACTTTGTCTCATGTGCCTGCATGGATATAAATTCATATGCCAATTGTAATTCGGTACTTGACCAGGGAAAACCTCAACGAGGAGAAAACCTTTTTACGAACAAACTTAAAAACCCAGTGGGAAAAATAAAAGAACGCATTTAATTTGGCATGCTTCATGCATTAGTGTTATACTCGTACACTTAAACGGTATGACCAGGGAGAGCTTCAAGGGTTTTCATCCGAAGCTTGGTCCTTAGTTCTCTGAACTGGTGCTTGTCTAAAGCTTTAGTAAAGATGTCAGCTATCATCTCTTTCGTATTGCAGTAGGTAACGTTGAATTCATGTCGCTCTACCTTTTCTTGTACGAAATGGTATCGTACGTGTATATGCTTTGATCGTCCGTGAAGTTCGGGGTTGTAGCAGATTTTGATGCAGCTTTGGTTGTCCTCATATATAGTGTTAGCCTGCGTTGTAGCAAAGACAAGTTCTTTGAGGAGAATTTTGAGGAATATCATCTCTTGCATGCAGTGACACAGGGCGATATATTCTGCCTCTGTTGTAGAGAGAACCACTGTGTGGTGCTTACGGGAGAGCCATGAGATCGGACTGCTTGCGAGCATAGTCACATATCCACCGACAGAACGTCTCGTGTCGGGACAATTAGCATAGTCAGAGTCACTGTAGGCAAGTAGCTGATCGGCTAGATTCTCTGAGGTAATGTCGGATGAGCCTCCCAGAAGGAGACCGTATTCTTTCGTTCCTGACAGATACTTAAGACCACGAATGACTGCTTTCCAGTGTTCCATACCTGGATTGGCTAGGAATTGACTGACTTCACGCATGTAGAATGCCATGTCGGGTCGTGTCCCAACCATTAGGTACATGACACTGTCTACGGCTTGGCGATACGGAATTGAACTCATCGCATCTTTCTCTTGCTCACTGCTAGGTTGGCTACTTTACGGAGAGTTTGGCGTTCCGTTCGGCTGGTGTTGCAATAGGGTAAGGAATGTAGTCGCTGAAGCGGTCAATGACCTTCGTAGCGTACTTGTGTTGGTGGATAAATATCGTTCGGTTCTTACGGTCACGTTGGATGGACCAGCCGAGTAAGTACTTCACCTCCCCTAAATCTGACATGGAGAATCGTTTATTCAGGGCTGATTTCAGCTTACTGACGAGTGCTGGTGTAGGCGCGATAATCAGTAAGTCGTCAACGTACACTGCAATAAAACAAGTGACGTTGCCAACTGTGCGACGAAAGCCACATCGATCTTTAATGAGTTTCAGGAACCCGAGATTTTCTAGGAAGGCAGACAGAGTTTGGTACCAGTCTCGGGGCGCTTGTTTCAGCCCGTACAAGCTCTTGAGGAGTTTACACACTAGGTGCTCCTTGCCCGGAGTTTTAAAACCTTCCGGTTGAGCCATGTAGATCTCCTCTTCCAAGTAGCCATTAAGGAATGCTGTTTTAACATCCATTTGGTGGACTTCAAGATCGAGAAGAGCTGCAATAGTAAGCAGTAGTCTGAGTACCTCCATCCTGATGACAGGTGAGAAAATCTCATTGTAGTCGATGCCAAATTCCTGTAGGAACCCTTTGATCACCAGACGCGCTTTAAAGCGGTCAATTGGACCAGTGCCGGTATATTTCACTACGAAGACCCATCGGCTACTCAAAACTTCCGTCCTTTAGGAGGGGATACCAACACCCAAGTGTTATTGTCCATGAGGGACTTGTATTCCGATTTAGCTGCTAGATGCCACTGTTTAGCGTGGGAAGACTTCATTGCATCCCGATACGTAGTGGGCTCTGACACATACCGAATAGCTAGTAATGTGTACAGTAAATGCTGACGTTGCTCCTGTTCGTGGATGTCTTCCTCAGAGTTGAGGGTTACGTCACAGGCCTTCTCAGAGTTAAGGCATTTCTCAGTGGCTTCCGCAGTGAGGCGGGGTCGCTTAGGAGCTGAGTTGTGCGGAGGATCGGAGTCCGTCTCCATTCTAAATGAGTAATGAATGGCTGTTCGATCAATAGCCTCCCTCAAGGAGGGCAGCACCCGTTTGTTTGCTGTACTCGGTGCGGTTCTCATTGCGGGGGCTGAAGTAGGTGACGGTGTTGCCACTGATTCTGATACAGGTTCATCTTCAAGTTCGGATCCCGGTGCTAGTGCAATGGCAGGTGCAGTTGGCACAGATACAGGTGTAGGTGTGGCGGCAGGTGGCTGCCTGCGCATGCGTTGGGTAGGCTCTGGTGTAGACGTCATGCCAGTGAGAGGGGGAAATTCGTCCTCTTTGAAGATGACATCACGACTATAGACAATTACATGTGTATTGATGTCCATCAGTCTATATCCTTTCTTGTGGTCAGGTACACCGAGATACATGCACAACCGGGCTCTAGCGTCGAGTTTGTCTCGGTATTGCTCCGTGATGTGGACATAGCCACTGCAACCAAACACTTTGATGCATTGCATCGATGGAATTCGGTTGTACCAGAGCTCATACGGGGTTCGACCGTCCGTCTTAGAGCTAGGCGTCATATTGATGAGGGTAATCACGTGACAAACACACTCAGCCCACAGTTGCTTGGGTAGCTTGCCGTCAAGTAGTAGGGCTCGAATACGCTCCATGATTGTTCGCATGCGGCGTTCAGCAACCCCGTTCTGCTGAGGAGTGTACGCGTTGGTGAATTGTGCATGAGTCCCATATTTTTTAAATATGATTCGACCCAGTCTCTCGTACTCTTTCGCATTATCTGCTTGGAGCCGTTGAATCTCGAAATTTTCGTGAGACTTATCGTCTTCAGCACTGAAAGTGTACTCAATGACAGAGATATCTTGTCTAAAGATGTTCAGGGCTTTCTTCCTGAAGTCATCGTAGCAGTCGTACAACTCGCTACGGTTCTTAATTGAATAAGTAAACATGAATCGAGAAAAGTCATCAATGAAGATCAAGAAATAACGACAACCAGTAAGGCTAGGCACAGGTAGTGGACCACAAATATCTGAATGGACTTTTGACAAAGGTGATGTGGCACGTTTAACAACTCTATTAGAGTAAAATGGGGAGCGGTGTGACTTCGCTAACGTGCATGCAACACAGAAGAAATCTGTCTTCGAACCTAGAGGTACGGATTCGTCGAGTCCATCTATGGCTTGGCTCCTAGATAGGTCATTCAAGACACGAACGTTAGGATGTCCAAGGCGTTTATGTAAGAGCAGAAAGGAACGTTGCTTACCTGAGGCAATAAGGGCCGCAGGTGGTGCCGCTGGCTTGGCTTGGAACTGATACAGGTCCGTGTTGTTAGCCATGAGTGCCTTGATTTTGAAGCGCTGGTCGGTTTGCATAGCGCGCTGCTTGCGGTCAAAGTTGAAGCGAAAATCATGCTTCACCGCTGCTGGAATTGACAACAGGCTGAATTGGAGCTGGGGAGCGTACAGGTCACCATGAAGGGTAAGCTTCTGCATGTTGCCCTTGGAGTCAGAGACTTGCAGTTCGACCCGTCCAATGCCTTCAATGGGGATCTGGTTGTTTCCACCAACCGTAATCGATCCACCACTACTGGCGATGTCAGTAAACCACTGGGGTTCATGGGATACATGACGTGTGCAGCCAGGGTCGATCGTCCAGGTGGGGTCAGGTTCAACCTTGGCCTGAGCGGTAAGGCTAAACTGAGGATTCACTGTGGTAGCGACAGCAATGAGACCGGTATCACGACGTCCTTGGCGAGATACCTTACGGTTGCCAGAATCACTGTCGTTGTCATCATCGTCGTCATTGTCCGACTCGAGAGGACGGTCCTTGTAGCGCTCATGGCCACGTTGTTTGCCCCCATTCCCGTGTTTCTTGTTGTTGCCACCGTTGTTGCCCTTGAAGTCTCGGTTGTTGTTTCCCTTGTAGCCGCGCCTATCATTCCCGTTGTTTGAGTTCCGATACGGATGATCGCGTTTCAAGTTACCCTTGAAAGCAAAATTAGCAGGGAGTACCGTCCCAGCCTTCACTCGTCCATCACGCAGGTCCTTTTGTAGACCGCGGCACTGGCGAATGTTGTGGCGTGGGCGATCACAGTACGAGCAGATATTGGCATTGTCGTTCTCTTGAGCATGCGATGCAGAAGGCTCAGTTGCCACAAGAGCTCGCTCACCCTTGGTTGTAGAGGTCTCAGGCGTGCCTTTGGCCAAGGTGTAGCGCTCCTGAGCTTGGAGATCGCGAACCTTGTTTTCAATGCTCTGTTTAAGGTCTTCGTACGGGATGTACTTCCGCTGATCCTTCCAGATGCGGAGGTCATCCTTCCACGACTTAGGCATCGAGTGAAACAGGTAGATAGACTTCTGTCCCTCGGTCATGACCGACTCGGTGGCTTCTGATGCGGCTTTCATCGCATTCTCAAGTTTGAGAAAGAATTCGGTCAAGTCTGAGCCTTCCTCATACTTGATCTCCATCAAGTAGTGTTGGATGAAGTACGGGTCGCCATGAAAGGTCGCTCCCTCATACTTCTGGCAGATATAGTTGAATATCTCGTAGGAGGTCGTGAGATTCTTGACCAGACGCACGTGCATGTTGTCCATCGTTTTCATCAAGAAAGCCTTGGTCTTGGCTTCTTGGCGACAACGTTCACGCTGACTAAGAGGCTGAAGCTTCTCTTTCTTGGTGCGTTTGCGTGCTCGGCGAGCTTCACGTGAGTTGAACGGTCGAACGGCTGGAAGGTTCTTGCGCTTGATCGACCCATCAGAGCTGGCTCCAGAGTCATCATCAGAGTCCAAGGGGGGCTTGAGCTCGTCATCGCTCTCCTCGTAGTCCACAGCGTCAGAGTCGACTTCAGCATCCTTGGCAACCTTGGGAGGGTCATCGTCGTCGGTCATGTCGCTAGCGCTCTCTTCACTCTCATCTTCAGACACACCATCGTAGTCACGCTGCTTCACGTAGCCGAGTAGGTGTTTGCCATCGAGTGCAGCGCACACGCGAGTCTTCCACACGTCGAAGTTCTCGGCGCCGATGATTCGTGGGAAGTCGTCGCTGGAGGCTTGGCTTGGGCTCATAACCTATGGCGAGGTTAACTTGTAGTGAAAAAGAGAGGTGGAAGGAGAGGAGTTGTTGGTAGCCGTTAAAAGGCGAAGTGAAGTTCATTAGATTTATAGGAGCTGCACCAGTGAATAGGAGACTACATTCCACTATAAGTATAGAGAAAACAAGTCATAATAGTTTAAGGAGGTCCTCTGGGTAATCATACTGTTTAGAGGCAACTTTAACACAAACTATTCATTAAAGTCGCACTTCATATCCTGATGTTACCAAAGCATTTCGTCCGCGTCAGGAAAGGAATTATGCATCGGTCGGTCGTCAATGCTTACAGCTATGGGTCATAGCGAAGTAGTGTACAACCACCTGGACGTTAAGCGATTTTGGATCGTTTCTGGAAATACCATTCACGAAGAATTAGTGTCTTTAGGGCTGCCGAAACAGCAAGCTGGCCATCCAAGATGAAATAATATGGACAACATCTCTTGTGTCGTCACTACATCCAAAGTCTACAAGTCGCTTGTAATAAATGAACGAATTGTCGAGTGACCAGGAGTCACGAGGAGTTTGGAAGGTTAGCGTGATCAAGCTTCAGTAATTGACAGTACCACTAAAATCCTGTGTTAATAGTTAGAATTCAAAAGTAGTAGGATTTATTAATCTTTCTCATATTCAATGTATAACACTGGTGGTATATTTCAAAACGAACTACATTCAGTTTGCCATTGGTCCACAGAATCGAGACAGGATGAATAGGATCTGGCCTCCATTCTTTGCAATTTCAGAGATGCGCGAGTCCCAATAGGGCAGTCATCTGTAATCCAATGTCACACTTCTGCTGGATTCAGCCTTTTGTTTCAATATTTAATCTAACATGAACTGCCTTTTGTCTCTTCAAAACTTAATACAATAGCCTTCATTACTAGCTATCCCTTCCTACGCATAGCCTTAGTTTTTGGATGCACTATCAAGAACTGACGTGGGAGCCAAAGTGAAACATTCTAGTTACCTTGAAGATGACAATTGAACAAGAAACTATTCAACTATCAATGAGACGTAGGTCAACTCGGCCTCAGCGAAGTCGACATTTCATTAGATATTGGGCGTATATGTCGAAATAGTGGATAGGTCCAAACCAAAAAGGAGTGATAAGTTCGCTAATTGCATGCAAAACAAACTTAGCTGATTTGTACTGTATCTTGGAAATTATAGTGCCGAGTAGGGGCAGATCCAGTACTTTTCTACTGGATTATGGAAATTCCTCTAACTTGACCACTGCACCGAAAATTTTGCAAATGGTCGTTGCCCCCCTCGCACACCACTACGATGTGCGATTCTTGCATTCCATTCCGAAATCTGCTTTTGCTTTTTTCTTGTCGGTCGCAGTGCATGAAGAATATAAGCGTGATAGCTTCGTTGACAGTACAATCGGTTGCGAGATACTCTAGAAGAAGGCGTTTATGCGTGTAGTCGACGACAATACGTGCATACTGCTTTGGAGTCTTGCCAGTTCCGGTGGTACGTGTGGCCAATATACCTATAACGGTATCGCTAAAGATTTTGAATACGACGTTGTGATTGACTAAAATAAAATTTCGCTTTGGAGTGAAGTTCGCTTTCGACACGGGTAATGGTTGCACCCACCAGTGTTGTTCAGTTTGGTAAAACCCTTTTTACAATTTTACGTAATAATGGGTTATTAACGGTATTTCTACAATATTACAACATATTTACGTAAAGAAGTATGAATACTATGGATGAATATCATTAAATCTCCGATCGTACTTAAGGGCGACACAGACAGATTTCTAGTCTTCCTCCGACCTTGCATATCTCGTTACCCTATCCCTATGACTATGCGATATCCATACTATCCCCTATATATATATCTATATATTAGTCGCCTCGTTTGTCTATTGGTCGGAGGTCCGAGGATGGCTGTCATCCCAAGCGTACGCAGTGAGTATGCCTGGTGTGACGGGGTCACACGAGCACCTTGCTTGAGGAAGCGTGCTATTAAGAGTATACAAACTCTAGGTGAACGGCGGATCACTAGTCCCTGGTCTCAGGGGACTTAATAGCCAGTTTAGAGTTGATTTTAGACTGATGTATTTATAGATAATTAGGTCATATGGCCTGTAATACAAATTACTAATTAACTATAATTTATCCTATATATGCATATAAAAGGTAGGTCAAATGCTATTGGTTGGTCCTCAGCCACCCGACTTACGTGGCAGTAGTGTGGTCCACACCACCCACAACAGAGCTTCTAAAACGAATAATCACAGAAGTATATCTACTTCTAGAGGCAGTACGCTTCTAGGGTACCCCTCATGTAACCCCGTTACATCCTCCCTACTTAGGTTAGGAACACCCCAACCAATGAGGAATTAGGAAGAGAGCGCCGCTCTCTTTCCTTCCCTTGTCGATACCCATCAACGAGCCACCGTTGTGACTTTACGGCTTTCATTTAGCCTTTTGCGCTAGAACCGAGCACCGAGGCTTCCACGTCAGCCTCTCTACATGCCTACGAAGGCAAGCACCCAAGGCGCTTCGACGCCTTCTAAGTCCAAGACTGCGAGGTGTAAGACTGCCAAGGCCAAGTCGAAAGACAAGGCCGCTCCGCACAAGGAAGCCCGCAAGGCGGCTTCCGAGGCAGTCAGCAAGCATACCGCTGCTGCTGCCAAACAAGGAGAGAGCCCGTGACGCAGTCGCTCGCGCTCCTTGTCACCCGACGATAGGCCGAACCGTCGATTCGCCTATCGGGATCACCGTCCGGGGCCAGAGTCCTGTGACGATGTGCCTCTGAATTTTCTAGGCACACCCGCAGCTGCCCAGCCGGGACAGCCCGCACACCGATTCGGACAAAGAGATGATGGTTTTCGAGATGGGTATTGAATGGGACTCCTGGGCGAATTGATGGTTTGGACTTTGGGGATGCAGATGATCGGTTACGGAGAGGCTCACAGGTTGGAAGCGTACGCCCTGAATGGGTACCACATTCAGGAAGCATTACCGACGCTCAGTCCGACCGCCGACTCCTTGACGGCAGGTATCCACGAGAAGGAAGCAAGTGCCCTCGGAGAATGTATCCCGAGGTGCAGCCTACCTTGACGGAGCCGAATATCACTCAAAACACCCTGAAATTCCAAGGTTTCCACAATTACGACCCTACCTATACATGTAAACCCCAAGACTGTCTCCCTCATCCTGAAAGTTCGATCGCCTACCGGATATGAAGACTACATCCGAAGTTATACCGTGTACCCCGAATGTACATCCCGAATGACAATACGTCCTGAATGGCCAAGCGACTGTCCAAGAACAAGATCGAAGCTCAAGTTGCTGATGACAAGTTCAGTCCGTAAGTCAGTTTACTGACATTCAAGCGGAGTCAAGACAGTACGACCCAAGAGTATCGCAATCAGATGATTACACCGTGCAAGAACAAGACCAGTGCTGCCGATCTCAGAAGAGCTGAGACATCTTTGATGAGTGTATGCAGATCCAAGTTCGACGTGACATTCCAAGTATAATGAGACCAAGTCTACCCGAGTGTGACCTCACGAAGTAAAGGAAGACCACCAAAGAAGTACCAAGACTACCAAGATTGAAGAAGAATTAAGAATACCAAAGAGGTAGAAGATAATTTTAAACAGAGTTTGATTTGCGTTGAGAAGCACAAGTGTCTTCGAGTTCGCTTCATATTGGGAAGCCTAAGTATCTTCGTCGCACAGGCAACCTAGGGAAGGTCGCCGTACTTTTTAACACATCTCGTCAAGGAAGGACTACCTGGAGGACCGCTCACATTAGGAGGGCCCCAGAGTGAGGACGGCCAAGGCCGCGCTAACCACGCGAAAGCTCTCAACACGTTCAAGTCGAATTAACTTGGGGACCAGTGGGCTTGAACACTCGGAGTGATCCAGTTATTTTATTTGCTAAGTTGCTAGTGGACACTCCGAGTGCCCCTTGCATTTCATTTTCATTTCCCTGCGATCTTAGGAGGTTTGGTAGTGATCACCCCTAGGATTTGACTGTTGATTACTGTGTGTTTAGGAAAGACATTCTATTGTTTCCCTCGAGCATTTCGAGGGTGGTGCGCGTAGGGCATCCCGAAATTTACCTGTATTCGGGCGTGCTAACTAACTGACAGGCTGCATATTGTATATTCAAACTCTGTATTATTTCAGGTTATCTTTTGGGAAGAAGGTCTTTACTCGTGATCTCTCAACTCACATTCAGGACCCCCAGGATACATATAACCTGGAAGTTCTTACATTTTCTGTGTGTCTATCTTAGGAATACAAAATACCCGGTGAAACCCGGTCCGCCGAATTAATCGACACCTATAGGGATTGCACAAGGTCACACGCCAACCTGGATCGAGTCTAGTACTTGATCCAGGACCTGTACTACCCGAAAAGTCGGTTCTTTTCTAAGGACCACCCCCCACTCTTCGGGCGCGCTATACTTTGGGCGGTCAAGTGTTCACCCACTTCGCCACAGTCCCCGGTGTTTGATATCCCAATGATCACGGGATCAGAGTCTGATGGGGACTCTCCTGGATCCACCAAGGATCCAACTCCTTCTCCGGACGCTCCTGCACAGGACGCTCCTGTTGATGATACTGAATCATCATAGGCAAAGGCAGCTTCGACGAGCTCGCCTGCCAAGAACCTTATCTTAGACGAAGGTAATGCTCGAGCCCAAGCTGCGAAGGCAGCTTCTTTAAAACGGGATGATGAGGGTGCTGCTGCTTCTAAGAAGTGCGCAGCCCCTGAGACTCCGCCTCGCGAGTCTGGCTTCACAAAGGCTTACCATAGTCTATTCGACCCTTCTGACGAGGGTGAAGAGGAGAGGGCTGTCACCGAGCCCCAAGAGATCTCCAACGATCTCAATAAGCAGAAGGAGCGCTATCAAGCCGCTCAACTGCAAGGCGCTCCTGCGCCTCCCATGCCGGTGTTTCCTCGCGGATACTATCCACCGGATGAAGGGTCTGGGGCTCCTATGTTTCTGGAGCACCTTAAGGCCCCTCGTGGTCTAAACCATGGGCGCACTCCACGTGGCGTCTATGAGCGTGCCTTGGGTCAAGACGAACCACTCTTTGTCAATGACATCGAGGCCGCTAGGTGTGTGTTGCTTGCACCACACCAAATTCCTCTTAAGGAATTGACGAGTTTCCGGAAAAAAACCGGAAGACAGTGGTGGTCTCTTTCCCGTGTGGGGCTACCCTTGGGTACAGCCCGAGAACACAACGACCCATTCTCAGGCAGAAGGCCTGTTCTGGAGATGGGTTTCACTAAAGAACTTTACAGTTCAGGAGTTGAAAGAACTCCGAGTAGATCGTCTGCTGTCCTATGTCTTGGACCAGCGCGATCTTCACATTGAGTTTGCCCACTTAATTGCTAAGCGGCAACTCCACTCCGTGCTGGAGGGACTTTGACAGCAGTCGAAGTCCGGCGCTCAAGACGAGCGCGGGTACGGCTCCGTCAACCCAGGGACCGTACACCGAAAGGCGACTAAGAAGCTGCGGACTACTTACGCCCCGGCTGTTGTTGATCCCAGATCTCAACAGCCTTCGGGCAGTCAGCCTGGAACCGGTCTCCCAGCTCCCACGGGTTCTGTGACGAGGGGTAACCTCGCTACTTCACAAGCAGCTGGCGCTTCCCAGAGCGCTGCCGCTCTTGGACGACCCGCTCCACATGGTAGTGGAGCTCGCCGTTCCGATCAAGGAGGGCAGGAGGAGCCCTCACACGCGTTTGAGTACGAGGCTCCTTCTCAGCCTTATCCTTCTGGACTCTTAACTTCGGGTCGGGACTCTATGGGGTCCCTATTAAGCGACGAGGTCCGTCAGCTTCGAGATCGCGTCTATGCGATCGAGATAGCCCTTGGGCTTGGACCTGGTGGTCAGGCTGCCTCTCAGGCTGGCATGCCGGGTGCCCTTGAGGTCCTTCGTCAGGATTTGGACGCTCTTGGTCGTGAGACCCGAGAGCTCCAGCTTTGACCGCCGATTTCCGGCTTCCGCCCTAAAGGATCTCCGTCGGGGCTTAGACGCTCTAAGCCATGTGCTGCATGATCGGATGTCATCTTATGAGTCGCAGGGGTACTCGTACCACTCGGCTTATGGGTATAGTTCTTACCCAAGTTTTTCCCACTCGGTACCATCATACTCTTCGTGTGACTCGCGTGGGTACCAGTCTGTGTATCATTCACAGACTCCGACACCGGCAACTCCGGTTGTCCAGAGGACTTAGCCTCGTTTCGAGGAGGTGAGCTCTCACCTTGGCCTTCCTCAGTCCGAGAAGGAGGACCCAGCGGGTCGTAATACCGCTTAAGACGCCTCACGTAGAACGTCGGGTGCGTCGCCATTGACTTTGGAAGGTGTTGTTCGCGGGCAGACGATGTGCAAGCAGCGCACTGTCGATCAGCCGCCAGGTGTGGCAAATCAGCAGTTGCGCAAGCTACCGCTCCCTGAATGACAACTCTAGGCGAGGACCAGTCCAGGTGATGTGTGTAGAAGTTTGCGTATGCCATCTAAATCGAGCTCACTCTGCGTTTTGCATTCAACCGAGAAGGCCCCGTGTTTGTGATCCCTACAGGTTAACAGCCGCACTTCGCTTATGGTTGTGAACACACGAGGAAGCGTAGCCGCGGCAGCGGCCAACGATGGAGGTCAAGCTACCACTCCACCGCTCGCTGCTCAAGCCAGCACGAGTCAAGCTCCTGTGCCAGTACCGCCCCCTGGTCAAGCTGCACAACCCGCTAGACAAGCCCCTGTGCCAGCCCCGCCTCCCGTACAAGCTGCACAAGCCCCAGCAGGCGCCACGGCGCTCGACCCCACGACCATCGCGCAGATCGCCAACGTCGGCCCCGCGCTTACTGCACTGGCTGCTGCCTTTGGTGCGAACCGTGGCGGCGGCGGAAGCCAACCTTCGCAGCCCCAGCCAGAGCAAGAACCCAACCGCGACGACGAATCCGACAGCGGTGCCAGCGAGATCAACAACGCTGCGCGAGGCAAGCGTTCGGACAAGATCGACTTACGCAACATCAAGGTTGAACGACTTGATGGCACGGTAGCGACGGGAAACTTCGACGCCAAGGCCCGTGAGTTCTGTGAGGAGCTCGACGAACAGATCGACGATGCACAAGCGCTCGCAGGTCAAGTGTGGAGTGAGGACGTGAAGAAAGCAGTATTCAAGATGTATCTCACGGGTATGGCGCGCCGCTGGTATCGTGACTGGCGCGCCGCCAACCCCGCAGCGTCTTACTCCGATGGCGCAAATGCGCTGATGTACGAGTTCAGGCCGGTTCTGCTCGGCGTGGACATCGCCGAGCGCATCAAGAAGGAACGAAAGCGTTGGAACGAGACGTATCGGGAGTTTGCTGACCAGCTGCTCCAGATGGCGGATGCCCTGGAAGGTGGAAAGGCCGTTCCTGCGAACGCCCGCCACGCCTTAGTCGCCTTCGTGAGAAACGCATACCCCAAGTTCACGGATTTTCTGGAAACGAAGCTCAGTCTCGAAGACGACAAGCCCGAAGACCAACTGAAGGTGGCGGTGGCAGCGTTGGCGCGCAAAGCGGAAACCGACGGACGCCTTCCGGACCGAAGAAAGACGAAAGTCACGCCGCCAGCCGCTATGACGCCGAAGAACAAGACCCTAAAGCCAGCGGGCAAAAAGCCTCAGCAGTCGACCACGAAGAATTCCAAGAACCCAAAGAAACGTCCTTCGGAAGCCCAAGCCGCAGTCGTGGAGCGGAAGAAGAAACCGAAGACCACCAATGTCAACACTAAGAGCTCGTTCAAGTGCTACGAGTGCGGCGCGACGGGTCACACCGCTGATTTCTGCCGCACGTACTTGCAGGGCAACAAGAATGGTGAGTTTGGCAAAGGCTCGGCACTTAACGCAGAAGCCCAGGGAGAGAGCGAGAACGATGAAGACGACCAATGAAGGGCTGGCGTCAGGTGGTGCCCTGTCCTGCTGGACTCGGGCGCGTCTCACCACCTGACGGGCCGACTGGAAGACCTTGTGGCCAACCACACGAGCCCCGCGCTCGCGATCAAGGTTGCCGACGGTCGCACGGTTGTCTCTCAAGTCAAGGGAAGGTTGATGATCCAGGCGATAGTAGACGATGGAAAAGGAGGAGTCTCCACGCGGGAGTTCGTGCTTGAAAATGTCTACTATGTGCCAAACTTTCCCAAGACTTTGCTTTCAATCTCGACCCTGGTTCGTACTGGACATGACGTGGAGTTCACGCCTCGCGGATGCACGGTTTTTCGAGGAAATCGTAGACGCGTGGGGTGTATTTCGCGCGAAGAAGACGGAGTGTACCCCGTGCTCACTCCGGAGAGCTTGCTGGGATCTGCCAGTGTCGCCATGTCGTCCGCGTTTGCAGTGCTGGGACGCGATCTCGAGACCTGGCATCGACGCATGGGGCACATGAACTACAAGACGCTCAAATGGATGGCCGCAAACAAGATCATTAGAGGACTGAATATCCAGCCTGGAGCAAAGCCACCTGTGTGTGTAGTGTGCGCACTCACCTAGTCTCTACAACACGCGCCACCAGCGGAGCGAACTAGCAGTGACGAGTTCCAGGATGGCGTCGTGCATGCAGACCTCAGTGGACCACTGGCAAAGACGCGCGGAGGCCACCGGTACTTCATGGTTGTGATCTGGCGCGGCTTCCTTCAAGTGTATCTACTCAAGAAGAAGAGCGAGGCAACGTCAAAAGTCCGAGCTTTCTTGAAGCTAATCGAGCACCAGACCGAAGTACCGGCAACCGACATCAAGGTCATAAGGACAGATGGCACGGAAGGTCAGCAGAGCCTCCAGTTTGTCCTTGTCAATGCCCATAAGACTGGCTGCTTTGACCAGAGCCTCACGCGCGACGCGCTACAGTTCTTTCCAGAACGGCGTCGCTGAACGGGCCATCCGGTCAGTCACGGAGATGGCGTCCGCCATTCTCACAGATTCGGGCTTGCTTCATCAGATGTGGGGAGATGCGCTGAAGCATGCAGCGTTCCTGCGCAACAGGATCCCGCGTCGAGGGGAGACTGCGAGTCCATTCGAGAAAATATTCAAGAGAAAACCGGACGTCAGCAAGGTGCCAATATTCGGACAAGCTTTGTCAGTCCGTGTCCCTGATGAGATTCGGATCAAGTACCAGCGTTTCTCCAACACGCGAGGTCAGCTTGGTGCATTCGTCGGCTGCACGGATGAAGTAAAGGGATACCAGGTCTATTTGCCAGGCCCAGGTCACCCAGTCTTTGAGGCCCATAGCGCTAAACTGATCGATCGTATGTACCACGAGCTGGAGGACGTTGGCGCCGACGATCCTGATGACTTTGCCCCGGACAGCGGTGACGAACGTGATGATCAAGATCAGCAAGCAAACAATTCAGCCAACGTGGCTCCGCATGTGTCACAGTCTACAGCCAAGCGCCGCTCTCGTCGCATTGCGGCACAAACATCCTTCGCTGCTGTCGCTTTTGTGGTTCTGGGGGAGGTTCTCCGTGAGCCTCTAAATCTGCGTGAGGCCCAAAGATCACCTCAGTGGGGCGAGTGGCGTCGAGCTATCGAAAAAGAAGTCAACGCCCTGTTCGACAACGGTACATTTGAGTGGGTGGATTTGCCTCCCGGCGTGTCAGTGCTTGACCACATCCTCCAATTTCGCGTCAAAACTGGTGCAAATGGAGAGGTGATCCAGCTTAAATCCAGGCTGTGTGCCCGGGGTGATCGACAGCAGTACATGCTCGACTTTCTGGACACCTACGCGCCTGTGGCGGCTCTGACGACTGTGCGTATCTTCTTCGTGATCGTTGCCAAGCTGCGACTTGTGGTTCGTCAAGCCGACGTGCCAGCAGCGTATGTCAAAGCAGATCTCCTGGAGGAAATCTACATGCGCCCAGTCCCCGGATTCGGAACGCCAGAGCAGCGTGGAAAGGTGTGGAGGCTCCGAAAAGCCCTGTACGGGCTCCGACAGGCAGGCCGGGAGTGGAACAAGGCTATCGACGCGTTTCTCAAGGAATATGGGCTGGTGCCCACGGAAGCTGATCCCTGCTTGTATTTCATGTACATTGATGACTCACTTCTCTTGGTGTGCCTGTATGTAGACGACTTGCTAGTGGCGCATGCCAACGAGTAGCAAGTGTTACACCTGATGGTGGCACTCAGTCTCAAGTTCGATGTGAAGGATATGGGTACACCCAGTCAATTCCTCGGCATGTGCGTCGAGCGTCCGAGCCCGTCGATCGTGTTGCTATCACAAGCCTCGTACGTGGACGAGGTGTTGCACCGCTTTGCAATGGACGGGGCGCGCCCGGCCAAGACACCGATGGTGCCCGGCACTCGGCTGGACTTGATGGATGGTGCGGTTCCTGAAGATGAAGCCGTGGTGATGAAGAGGATGCCATATCGGGAAGCTGTCGGAGCGCTTCTTTATCTGGCTCGAGTGACAAGGCCAGATGCCAGCTTCGCAGTTGGACAGCTTGCAAGACATAACGCGCATCCCAGGAAGGTCGCTTGGTACGCGGCAAAGTACCTCATGAGGTACTTGGCCGGCACAAGAAATATGCAGTTAACATTGGAGCCGACCAGTGAAGACATCACCGTAGCCTCCGACGCTGACTGGGCGAACGACCAAGTGGACCGCAAGTCAATTTCGGGTCGGGTCGTGTTTCTCTTCGGGTGCCCTGTTGCTTGGGCTAGCAAGAAACAGACAATCGTGACGAAGTCGAGTACTGCTGCAGAGTATGTGGCTGCAGATGACGCCATTGAAGATGCCGAGCTGGTGCAGTTGATCGTCGAGCAAGTACTGCGGAGGAAGGTACCGCTAGTGCTCGCCATGGATAGTCAGCCTGCCATTGCCCGTCTCAAACGCCAAGGACTCAGTGAAAAATCGAAGACGGTGGACGTGAAGTTTAAGTCTGCAATGGGTCTACTTCAGGAGGGGAAAATTGCCGTGCAATACACGCCGACGGGCGAAATGCCGGCAGACCTCATGACGAAGGCTCTCGCTCCGGGACAACACTCACGCAAGTGTGGCCTGTGTGGCCTTTCGAGCGCCGAGTAAACGTACTCGTGCGCTGCTTGTGGGGGAGGTGTTGTTCGCGGGCAGACGATGTGCAAGCAGCGCACTGTCGATCAGCCGCCAGGTGTGGCAAATCAGCAGTTGCGCAAGCTACCGCTCCCTGAATGACAACTCTAGGCGAGGACCAGTCCAGGTGATGTGTGTAGAAGTTTGCGTATGCCATCTAAATCGAGCTTACTCTGCGTTTTGCATTCAACCGAGAAGGCCCCGTGTTGTGATCCCTACAGAAGGTCAATGGTATACGCCGCGCCATGTCTGGCCAGGACCGCAAAGGGTCCGATGAAGCGGTGCTTCAACTGTAGCGGTAGGTTTTTAGTGTCTAATAGGACTAATTCACCCTTTTTAAACACATTTAAGTTTCCTCTTCCTTCCATATCTGAGTACTCCTTTTGTCTAATTTGGGCCGATGCCATTGCACCTCTAACCCGGCTGATTAGAGTCAGCCTGTCGTCTATAAACGACGACAATTGTCTTTGTACAGACTCGGCTCAATATCTGAGACCAGGGAGGAAAAGGCTTTCCGAGCCTCTCCCCCACGTACAATGGAGGCATTGACCAGGATCGAGGTGCCTCGCTCCGTAGAGTATCTTCGAGCACGCGGTTGACGCGCTCCATCTGCGGATGGTCCGCAGTTGACATCGTCAAATTAGTTCCCAGTAGCCGGAACAGGGTGTCCCAGAACGCCCCTGTAAAGCGCGGGTCTCGATCAGAGACTATGGCCTCTGGAAGACATGATAGCGGAACACGCTATCTAGGAACAGCTGTGCAGCTTGTTTTCCTGTAAATTTGTCACGTATCGGGGCGAGATGAACCTTCTTACTCAAACAGCAGACAAACATAAGAATGCCGGTGTTTCCCTTGTCATCGGCCGGTAGGCCGAAGACGAAGTCGAGACTCACCGACTTCCAGCAATCTACTGGCACAGGAAGGCTCTGCAGTGGAGCCGAGGCGTAGCCCGAAGGCTTCACCCTTTGACATGTTTCACATGTCTTGACATAGTGTGCCACCCACTTATACATGCGGGGCCACCAAAATGTCTGAGAGACCATTTGATAGGTCTTCTCTCGACCAAGATGGCCACTCATCGGCGCATCATGCACCTCCAGAAGTATGTCATATTTCAGATCCTCGTCGTTTGGAACGACAACCCGAGGAGGATCTCCAGGGTCAACTTTGTTGCAGTGGAGCCGAGGCGCAGCCCGAAGGCTTCACCCTTTGACATGTTTCACATGTCTTGACATAGTGTGCCACCCACTTATACATGCGGGGCCACCAAAATGTCTGAGAGACCATTTGATAGGTCTTCTCTCGGCCAAGATGGCCACTCATCGGCGCATCATGCACCTCCAGAAGTATGTCATATTTCAGATCCTCGTCGTTTGGAACGACAACCCGAGGAGGATCTCCAGGGTCAACTTTGTTGCAGTGGAGCCGAGGCGCAGCCCGAAGGCTTCACCCTTTGACATGTTTCACATGTCTTGACATAGTGTGCCACCCACTTATACATGCGGGGCCACCAAAATGTCTGAGAGACCATTTGATAGGTCTTCTCTCGGCCAAGATGGCCACTCATCGGCGCATCATGCACCTCCAGAAGTATGTCATATTTCAGATCCTCGTCGTTTGGAACGACAACCCGAGGAGGATCTCCAGGGTCAACTTTGTTGCAGTGGAGCCGAGGCGCAGCCCGAAGGCTTCACCCTTTGACATGTTTCACATGTCTTGACATAGTGTGCCACCCACTTATACATGCGGGGCCACCAAAATGTCTGAGAGACCATTTGATAGGTCTTCTCTCGGCCAAGATGGCCACTCATCGGCGCATCATGCACCTCCAGAAGTATGTCATATTTCAGATCCTCGTCGTTTGGAACGACAACCCGAGGAGGATCTCCAGGGTCAACTTTGTTGCAGTGGAGCCGAGGCGCAGCCCGAAGGCTTCACCCTTTGACATGTTTCACATGTCTTGACATAGTGTGCCACCCACTTATACATGCGGGGCCACCAAAATGTCTGAGAGACCATTTGATAGGTCTTCTCTCGGCCAAGATGGCCACTCATCGGCGCATCATGCACCTCCAGAAGTATGTCATATTTCAGATCCTCGTCGTTTGGAACGACAACCCGAGGAGGATCTCCAGGGTCTACTTTGTAGCGGAGTAACCCATCGACCAGCTCATAGCAATGGTGCTGAGCCCTCTGTCGAGACGAGAGCATATTGAACTTGGCACCCTTGCCCGCGGACAGGAACCGCACCAGAGATGTATAGTTCTCGTCCGTCTAATACGCTAAGTATATCCAATCATATACCCGACTTACATGAGCTAGTTCATAGTCGGGTCGACGCGAGAATACATTGGCAAGCACATTCAGTTTGTCCAGCTTGTATTTAACGCGGAAGTTGTATTCCGCGAAGAATGACAGCCACCCCGCCATTCGCTGCGATAAGTGCGGCGGGTTGGTGGCAGTCCGCAAGGGCGTGTGATCGGTGTAGATCACAAAGGGCCTTGAGCCCAAGAGATGAACTATAAACTTGACAAGGGCGTACTTCATCGCAAATAGGTCCTTGTCATGAACGGGACAGTTCCGTTCGGCAGCCTTCAGCTGCCTGGACTGGAAGGAGATGACGCGTTTGCGTCCTTCATCGTCCTTCTGCAACAGCGCACAGCCTATTGCATAGTCGGAAGCGTCACAGACGACGCTGAAAGACTTGTTTTCGTCCGGTAAGGCCAGGACTGGCGCTTGCTGTAAGCTCGCCTTGATGCCGTCGAAAGCGTCCTGGTGCTATTGCTCCCAGACCCAGTCGGCATCCTTCTTTAAGAGATCCGACAGGGGTCGAGCAAGTTCAGTGTACTCTGCGCTGTACTTATGAAGATAGTTTGCTAAGCCCAACCACCTCATGTCCTTCTTTGACCTCGGGGTTGGCGAAGCCGCAATCGCTTTGACTTTCCCTGGATCGGCGCGTACACCGACCCAGGTGACAAAGCTGCCGATAACTTTAACCTCATCAGCTTCAAAGATGTGCTTGGCGATGTTGACGTAGATCCTGTTAGCTCTAATAATCTCAAACATTTGATTGAGATCACCTCCATTGCCATCTGGTCATCTTGGACAAGGTTATGGACGAATATATCGTGAAAGTACGTCTGTGCGAACTTACTCAATGGTCTGAACAATTGAGCGACCAAGCGATTGAACGTCGCTGGGGCATTCGATAGCCCCTGTGGCATCACTAGCCACTCCCAGAGCATCCCGCTCGGGGTGCTCACTGCGGTGAGAGAAATGTCGCTCTCCCACATCAGGCGTCAACCAGATCCAGGGCGCTGTACAGCGTACAACCCGACATGTTGTTCAACAACACATCCTTTCGAGGGATCGGCGTCTGTGCCGGTACCGTCGCATTCTTCAGCTTGTTGTAAGCATGAACCAGATGCCACTTTCCGTTCGGTTTGCGAACGCAGAAGGTTGGCGTCGAGTGCGAGGTGTTCGATTCCCGCACCATGCCCGACTTCGTCTTCTCGGCGAAGAAGGCATCTATGACCTCGCGCCGCTCGCGAGGTAGAGGCCACTGCCTCGTGCCGTAATCCCCGATCCGGCGGGAGTTGGGATGGTGGGTGCTTCGACACCACATCCGAGTACTCCTTCACAAGAGGATACACTGGATCCTCCGGGTTCTTGAGGATCTCAGAATCCAAGCGCGTTGCGCGCTGCTTCATGAACCCCTCCAGGACATCCTCGTCCATTACGGAGAAAGAGTTCAAATCTTCAGGAGAGGTTTCTGGCTTTAGGAGCACCATCTCCGCAATCTCTCCGGGCTTCAACTCGGCCAGGAAGTCCTTCATGGACAGTTCCTCGAGGTTCAGCAGTGCTGACAGCCTCCAGGTGGACGGCACCTGCCTTCACTTGACGACCGGACACGCCGTCGAAGCCATGGCATTGCTCTTCGACCGGCCGTGCCGGTGGAGTCTCAGACTCCGATTCGCGAGGCGGAGTCTCAGGGGCTGCGCACTTCTTAGAAGCAGCAGCACCCTCATCATCCCGTTTTAAAGAAGCTGCCTTCGCAGCTTGGGCTCGAGCATTACCTTCGTCTAAGATAAGGTTCTTGGCAGGCGAGCTCGTCGAAGCTGCCTTTGCCTATGATGATTCAGTATCATCAACAGGAGCGTCCTGTGCAGGAGCGTCCGGAGAAGGAGTTGGATCCTTGGTGGATCCAGGAGAGTCCCCATCAGACTCTGATCCCGTGATCATTGGGATATCAAACACCGGGGACTCTGGCCCCGGACAGTGATCCCGATAGGCGAATCGAGGGTTCGGCCTATCGTCGGGTGACAAGGAGCGCGAGCGACTGCGTCACGGGCCTTGTTTGACAGCAGCAGCGGTATGCTTGCTGACTGCCTCGGAAGCCGCCTTGCGGGCTTCCTTGTGCGGAGCGGCCTTGTCTTTCGACTTGGCCTTGGCAGTCCTACACCTCGCAGTCTTGGACTTAGAAGGCGTCGAAGCGCCTTGGGTGCTTGCCTTCGTAGGCATGTAGAGAGGCTGACGTGGAAGCCTCGGTGCTCGGTTCTAGCGCAAAAGGCTAAATGAAAGCCGTAAAGTCACAACGGTGGCTCGTTGATGGGTATCGACAAGGGAAGGAAAGAGAGCGGCGCTCTCTTCCTAATTCCTCATTGGTTGGGGTGTTCCTAACCTAAGTAGGGAGGATGTAACGGGGTTACATGAGGGGTACCCTAGAAGCGTACTGCCTCTAGAAGTAGATATACTTCTGTGATTATTCGTTTTAGAAGCTCTGTTGTGGGTGGTGTGGACCACACTACTGCCACGTAAGTCGGGTGGCTGAGGACCAACCAATAGCATTTGACCTACCTTTTATATGCATATATAGGATAAATTATAGTTAATTAGTAATTTGTATTACAGGCCAAATGACCTAATTATCTATAAATACATCAGTCTAAAATCAACTCTAAACTGGCTATTAAGTCCCCTGAGACCAGGGACTAGTGATCCGCCGTTCACCTAGAGTTTGTATACTCTTAATAGCACGCTTCCTTGAGCAATGTGCTCGTGTGACCCCGTCATGATGCAGGTATCTCTTGTACTTGGTGGTTGGCATCGAGCCTAATTGAGAATGAAAAGTATTGGCGCCAACAGTTCGCGCCCCGCGCGAGCACCAACCAACATATCCTATAAAAAACGTATATCTAGATCGGTATTAAATCGAACAGGAAATTTTGATGTGATTGTGCATTTTTTGATTTTGAGAGTCGAGTTTGTGAATAACGCAGTGCAAAAGCTTAGATAAGTAGCAACTGGTATCCTTGATGGATTTACAGTAGAGTAGATCAGTGGTATTACGATTGTAATATTTAGAAGATGTTATGGAAGTACGTGCATCACATTATCTATACTCAAAACAGGGAGAAGCTGAGGAATTCCGTATCAACAAATAAACGCTACACCTGGAACTTCTGTACGTGTCAAAGCACTTACATGTGCTGCCATGCACTCGGCTGCACCAAATACAAAGAAGCAAACTGACCATGTCATCACAGAGGAACAGGCGTCTTGAAGTAAGTACTAGAAAGTGTGTTGCCATAGTACAGTACTAGTAGTACGTTGGAGAAGTCTGGGTCATCATGTACAACACGGCAGTCATTTGAGCTTCGCATTGGTAATACTAGTACAACATTCTACTAGTGGTAGTGGTAGTTTATCCACAGCACTCTGACTTTTCAACGGATCTTAACGCCGTTTACTTTTCATTAATGTAATGAACCTTTTCGATTGACGCACAAATGAATCTTATCCTTCCAGATACAAACTCGTCCTTCAAATATTTTTCTCCATTTCCCTTTGCTTCTCCTTCTTCTTTTGTGCTGCGTAGTATGAGTAGTAACCCAGGTAGAACCGCTGGAGCTCCTTGGCGATATTATTCATTTCCGCTGTGGTGACTCCAAAAACCGCCTTAACCTGCTGCGGGGTCAATTTGGCCTTGTACCAGACACGGTAAACCCCAGACGAGGTTGCAGCACGATCCTCGGAGTCTTTCGAGTTGACCTGGTCCAGTTCATCATCGTAGTTTCGCAGGGATCGACCGGCAGTGTTGTCGTCGTTCAGTGCACGAACCGAATTTCCAGCAACAGCAGCATCGCAGCTTGAGACGAAAGCGAGCGCGGCCACAGCAACAATCAGAAAGAAGCGCATCGTCGAGCAACTGGATTACGGTAGCTCAGAGGAGGCGAAACGCAAAGTGATCGTAATTTCAGCTCGCTGCCCTTGGAGCAGCAAAGCCCATGAACAATTTAAGAGGCAGATGGTCGATTTGCATTATCTCGAGATGCAAACCCAGCTCCGTTTTACTAAAATAAAACATGCATAATACACTGCAGAAACGTACGGAATTGAAGCTCAGCCTTGCTCGACAGCCGGCTGATGCCTCCATGCACGGCAGCGTGATACCTTTGATCTGTTCGAGCCATCCCAGCTGGTGACAGAGGTACCCCGTTTCGCTAAATGAATATGTTTTGTAATATTACAGGTAATTTAATTTTGAAGTCACGTATTCATATTTAACTCTTGATCCAATCATAAGATAGTACAGGATATTAATTTCTTCAAACGAGGTAGCTGCATGAACCTTGTTGGGGCAAACGTCGAAAGTCTCTGCGCGAAAGTTGAGTGTCAACCCCCACCTGGCTCGCTTCACGACGAAGGTCCACATTCAATTTACATATTATGTCGATAGAGTGACTGTAGACGCATGTCAAATTCCTAATTCACGTCAAATTTTCCCTCTCAAACCTTTCGCACTATGATTTTCTCACTTCTTTTAAATAAAGATAAATAGAGACCATGAGCGACGGTATTACTGAAGAGATCCTCTTCTCTCTCGCTCAAGCATTCTACCCTTTGTCCAGCAATGAACAGCAAGTAAAGCGTGCGTTATCCAGCGAAGACTGCGGTTCTACATCGGATGAAGCGGGTCACGGCAGCGCTAAGAAGCGCAAAAAGAATAAAGGGAGAACACCCAGTCACGTCGCTAAAAGAGTCCGTAAATATAAATTCTACTCTATAAAATGGTAGGAAATGCTAATTATCTCACGTTGTTTTATTGCTGTAGGAGGAAAAGAAGCATTTACTTCGAGAGTTGGCGTTCCTAGAAGCTCGAGCGACGTTTCTACGTCAAGAGGCGGGGATTCCAGATCCTAAAGAAGTGGAAACTACAGTACAACACGCTGAGGAGAATCGGCAGTTGAAGGAGATGATTCAAAAGCAACAGAACGCGATGGCTGCAGCTCAATCAGCTTTTGCAGAGTTTTCGGTCAGTTTGTGTTGGTTTTGGAGCCACGGTAATCCTAACTTTTGAGTTGATGAATGTTTGGTAGACATTGCGAGGTCATAACCCACTTCAAAGCCACATCCACTTGAGTAAGGATGCTGTGGCGAGGAGATCAGAAGTGTGTGCACTGAAACACTCACATTTACAACGGGCGAAGCAGTTTTTGAAGCAGCGCATGGGGTTGGTGACGAATCCGAATCAACCTTTCCACGAGGAGTCTGGGTACTTGACAGAAGAAGGACACTATATCGCCACAAAGCTGGATGTGCACCAATTTGTTGGTGTGAAGAGCGTAAAGCAAGTGTTTGAAGCATTAGAATTCTATTTTTTAAACTTGGAGATCACGACGACAGAGTTAAGTAATGACTTGACGGTGAGGGAGGACTCGAACGACTTGGGAAATAGCAGCAAGAACCCCGTGCTTCATCATCGACTGGTTACGATACTTTCTAACGGACCTATGGTCGAAAAGAATGCTATAAAGTTCTTTCAGTATGATGAGAACGACGACGACGAACAGGGTCCGTGCGGGATTATGGCTGCATCTCCAATCGATGAAGACGACCTTTATCCGTATTCACCAACAGAACGTCTCCGCAAGGACATTTCAGCAGCGATAAAACTTTCATCATTTACGAGAAAGAAAGAGCCTCAAGAAGAAGCAGCAGACCACGACGAACACGTCGTTGTCTTGACGCGATGGTTCCGTGTCAAGCTGCACCGCTCAGACCTAAATATTCCACCACATGTATTACAAGAAGTTCAACGGAGTGTCGCCTTCTTCACCGATCACATGGTTCACAGCATGAACATGTCATTGTACGGCGCACCTTGAGCGAGATAAGTCTCAAAAATACATGTATTTTGCGTCGTTGTCTTCTGAATATCTGCACTAGTTCTACATGTTCGATCCGGTCGTAAACAACAACGATGAAACTTTATCTGGACTCGTATATGACTCGATGCATGCTCTGAACCATAGTGTCCGAAAAGCAGGCTAACCCTTGACGAACTTCTTGGAGGACGTGAGGAGGGATATCCATTTCTGTGTGGTGCAGCTTGACGCGGAAAAACCGTGTGAGTACAACTACTCGCTCGTACTCATCATCACCTTCTTCCTCTTCTGGGTCTCGAGGGTACGGAAACCCTCCATTGCCGTACAGCGGGTGGCGAGTGCGCGTCTTCTTTTTCCGATTGGGTGGTCTTTTGCAAAAATGCTCGGTGAACTTCATTGCTGCGTTAATATCCATTCTGATCCGTTCTTGTGGGACATAGGGATATATGTCATCCAAATCGACCGAGTCGGTAGCCACCAATGCATAAGACCCATTACCTTCGTTGTCATCATCAACGTCAGACTCAACAAGCTTGAAAAACTTGACAATGTTCTTTTCCACCTTGACTCCATGTGACATCGTGCTGACAAGACGATGGTTTGAGAACGAGTTGCTCGCTGTGCTATCATCATCTTCCCGCACTGTAATGTCGCCCAGCATTTCGGAAATACTGATCTCCATATTCCTAAAGAAAAACTGGAGCGCCTCAAAAACCTGTCGCACTGATCTTACTCCATGAAATGGCGTATTGTCCATTTTCTCTGCACAAAAATGTCCTTCTTCCGTCTCAAACTTTGCTTCTTGACACCACGGTGTAATTCTCGGTAGAAATTTGGATCTCTCCGTAATGAAATCATCAGCTTGTTGCAACTTGATCTCTTTTAAATTCACAAGTGCTGCTCGTCTCTGTTTGAGATCCGCCGTCAAGTGAATAAAATTCTCAATAGGACTCTCCGAGCACTTCATCAAGTACTCTGCAGCCATAATAGCATGTGCATTTCTCAGCAGCATGTCCTGTTTCCTCGACTCTGCTCTCAACCTGTTATTATCGTGAATTTTCCCCAACAATTGCTCCTTCTCGGCAAAAAACGAGTCTGGAATGCCACTCGCCCGTCTCAACCGTATCACCTGTTGCTTCAGTTCAAGCAACTCTGCTTCCAACATTGCCTTCTTCTCTCTCCGTACAATGTACGTGGGTTTTTTATCTCTCCGTTTTGTCTTGGGTTCTCCATCTTGTGTCATTTTAGCAGGTCGTCCCACTTTCCCCCTCTTTTTAGGACTAGGAGGACGCTCCTGTCTCTTTCTCCCTCGTCCTAAACCTGGAGCATATTCCTGTGTAGGTGCATCCTCCGACGTGCTGCCGTATTCTTCTCTGTGCTTTTGATGACGCAATAAGTGCGTCAAATTAGGCTTCTGCTGCTTCCCTGGTCCAATGGACTGGATTAAAGACAGCAAATTGTCTGCAGCTGCACTGTCTCGAGTCGTCCTCGGACGTCCTTCATCTTGAGGGAACGGAGGGCGGGGGAAGGATGAAGTGGGGAATGACTCACGTCCTGTAAAACGATCGTCATACGAGGCCATGGAGGCGGTTGGAGACGTGCTGTGCTGCTCGTAGAGCCCCATTACACTTGATTGCGCTCTCTGCTGCTTGATTGCGACTGAGGGACAGACGGGAATTGACCGCGACGCTGATTGGGTACATGTTGTGTATTTTATGTCATCCACGTGAGCTAAAAGTCACGAAAAGGTTTTGAAACTTACACAAAGAATGGCTCGAATTTTGTTAGAGCTTCCTTTTATTTGTCTGCTTGTAAGCTATAGAGGAGCTGGGACGACATGTCGAGCGTTGTGAGTGAAGTACGAACTTTATATTATCAAACGATGATAGATTTCTGCATTCTGTGTAAAATGCCAAAAACTTGTGTAATACGTATTTTCGCATCAACAAAGATTACAGTGTGATTGCTGCTATCGCACCGCATAATCAGGGTTGTGACCGGCTCGAAATGAGCTGATCCCTTTTCGTCTACAGCAAATTCCGCACACGACGTCAGGATGAGGTGGCGTGAGGTGGTGAAAGGTTGTTTTCAATGAGAAATGTGCCAACGTGAAGATGTTTTTCCTGTACTTCGACCAAATAGCCGTGAATTCCCATCGCAATTTACTCGATGTGCGGTCATGATCAGTATGTTGACGAGACGTTGTCAAGCGTCCACAATCCATTGGATGTACCTATTAGTGCGTGCGTCGCAGTGCGAGGGTTCGCTGCATGGCCCGAACGAGCTCTTCCCCCCATCGACCTATCTCGTGGCGAGTTTCCTCCAAGCAATCGTAGGACACTTCCAGATCCGAGTGGTGCAGCTTGATCAGCGACCACAGCGTGACCTTCACGATCAATTCACCGTCATCGCTAGTCCTAGTCTGATCGTCACCCACACCATGAATATGACGATGTTCCTCTTTCGGAAGACGAGTGAGTAGCAATGCTGCCGTGACATCTTTACGCATTCGTTCTTGTGCCCGATAGGGATACAGCTCGTCTTCATCAACGAAATCTGCCATGATAAGACCAAACTCGCTGGTTGCAGTGCCATTTGGACCGCCAGAAGTTGTTGCCTCACAAAATTCATTAAACTGCAAAGAATTGGTTTCCAATGGTGGTGCCTGAGGTGCAGATCCGGTTGAAGTGACCAGTCTCAGCTGCGTGACATTATCATCGCCATTGTCGTCGTCCTCCCGAATCGTAATATTACCCAGAACCTCCGACATGCTCATCTCAACATTTGCAATCTGGAAAAGTGCTGCATCAAACACAGCACGAACACTTGAAGCGCCACGAAAATGTGTGACAGCGAAGCGTACTGCGCAATAGTCCCCTCGAGAAGTTTCAAACCGCTCTTCTTCGCAATACTGTCTCCCTGGTTCCAAACCTCGACTTCGACGCAGCAAAAACTCGTGTGTCTTCTGTAACTTAGTGGATTTCATAGCCACCAGTTCTCGATGACGTTGTGCACGATCCAATCCGAGCTTGATACAAGTATTGATAGGACTAATGTCGTGTTGCTGCTGTACATATCCAGAAATCAAGCCCTGGACATCAGCCAGTGTTGATTGCCTCGATTGCACCGCATCTCTCAGAATGGCATTCATCACTGGAGCTTGAGTGTGTTTCTTGACATGCAAAGCGTTGGACACAATTGCCTGTGACTTGAGACTCTCCAGCTGATCTTGTAGTTGTTCAATTTGGCTCAACAACTCCATCTTCTGCTCCTTCCGTAGGGTATGTGTGGGTTTACGCTCCTTTCGTGGTTTACCTAACTTGGACATCATTTGGTTCTTGCAGGTTTTTTGTCGTTTTCGAGTTGTTTTACCATCGTCTCCACTGCTTTCGTCGCCACTGGTGCTTGTGGCACTATGCAATTGTTTCGCATTGGGGCTAAAAGGCTCGACGGGGATCGGAAGCGTTGCATGTGCCATTGAACCCGGGATTCGGACGTTCATGGCGCTCCAGGACGCGGAATTCATCGTGTTAACTTCCAAGTTGCTGCCTGGAAATGGCCGTCTCCGTGGCAATAGAGTTGGGGTGAGTCGGGGGTTGTAGCGTCTGTCGCGCGAAGGGAAGCAGTCGTCACGGACCATGCTCGAGTCGGAGAATGAGGAATGCATCTTGCATGGTCGCACTTAGTGGTGTGACGCGCTGATCGCTGCGACGATGTTGGCCGGTCTGCATGGAAGGGACGGGAAGGAGGAGAGCGATCAGCACCGAAATGCATTGGCATCAAGTGTTGTGTTGTCTTTAAAAATCGACATGGAGTAGAGATTTAGTAGAGGGTTTGCCTAAAAGATGATCTTCATCAGCGAATAGTTCGGACGTTGGTGTCAAGAATGGACACGAGAACGTTAACGTGAACCAAGCGAGCCTTAGAGAATAGAGGACCTCTATACCAGACTTCGGCCTTGAAGTACCCCGGTTGTAGCCACACATGCATGTCCCAGTACCGCTATTGCCATGACCAGCCAATTCAATGGTCCCTATCGCCATCTCTTGTCGAGTTCCATGTTGCCCACGCCCTGCCGTATTACTACAGTAGGAACCTCGAAAGGCTTCAATAAAGACATTTATCCTGATTGTGTCATTCTCTCTTCAGTGTCATCATTTTATCGTCTGCAAGTGGAGCGTGACATCTATTATATAATACATTAACGCAACAAAGGTACTTAACTATTGCTTAAAGCCACTCCGTCACATTCACCTACCCGTAACACCTCGCTTCAGTCATTATTGTTTACGCTCCATGCTCATTTACCGTTTACCCACTAATTGAACAGCTCGCTGATGCCATCAGACCTCGACTAACGGTTTCCAAGCTTTCCAGTCACTAGTGTCAATGGATCCGTCCCAAATCTCCAAGTCTCATTCTTTTCAACAACCTCAAAACGCATTGATGGTTGTGGGAAATCGTCAGGTGCAAGTCTGGAACAGTCTCAACTGTTGGTCTCCACATCTTCCAAATCCGCAACACAGAACCACACACATGGAGCTCAATGCAAATTCAGGGGTAGTTTTAGGAGAAGAGACGCCTACAACTCGATCCCCGTCATCGTCTACTTCGCCATCACCTGTGCGTCAAGAACAGCCGAAAAAACGAGTTTTTAAGAAACGCAAAGCAACGCACACGATTCGGAAGGAGCAGAAGGCGGCACTGGAAAAGGAGATCGAAGCACTGCAGTCCAAGCTAAAAGAGATCAAGTTCCAGGCTCTCGTGCAACAGGGAGAAGTTTCGAAGTCTTATCATGATCAAGCTGTGGAAAATGCAGTGTTGAGAGAATCGATTCAAGACCAGCACCTAGTGATGGCACAGATGCGAGCGCTGCTGTCTGGGCACACTCTGCATCATGTGAGTGGAGTCCGTCCGATGGAGACCAGGATATGTCTGGCTGCAGATCGAGTGGAGAGGAGAGAGATACTCCATGCACTCCGTGGAGCGAAACTGCGTGAGGCTAAGAGGTTCCTACAAGCACGAAGCTGTGGGATCAATCCGACCACTCCATATTTCCAGGAAGAGAGATACGAGACGGCAGATGGAGACTATTGTATCACCAGATTCGAGATCACACCACTGCATGGCGTGAAAGGAGGCGTTCGAGCTGTGTTTGACGCAGTCCTACAAGCTGCGTTTAATGTCGAGATCATTATTTCCGAGACCTCAGGGGATATCACAGTGCGTGAAGACGACGACATGGACGACGACTGTGTCTCGCAGATGCGACTGGTGTCACAGACGAATCGAGGTGTTCTCTTGGAGAACAACCTCGTACATTTTGTGGAATACTCACATGGAGAGAGTGAGACCAATGGCAAAAGCAGTTATGCAGTCACGGCGACGGACTTCGTCGATGAAGATGACCTATATCCGTACAAACCATTGGAGCGAGTACGTCGCGACATGACGGCTGCCATGATAGTGTCGTACTTGGATTCACAAAGAAAAAACGACACGAAAGCTCACGAAGATCCCGTAATTCTCATCACTCGTTGGTCATGCGCTAGAATCTGCCATACCAACCTGAATATCTCTCGCGAGGCGATGTTAGATATTCGAGATAGTGCTATTCGATCTCAGGGCACCTACCTCAATTGTGTTCGACAGACACTTGGTCTCCCAGTCAACTCAACGTAACCATGTTTTTGATTACGCGAGACTTTAGGCTACGCATTTACTTTGCATGACGAAACCTTATAGCAGTATAGTGGAAAGTATTCGAGTATCAAAGACCCACTTCCCAACCAGCACAACGAATTCCCCCATGACAACGACTCTACCACAACTTCAGTCCGATGCAAGTGACTCTCGTGACCAAGTAAAGAAGAAACGTGTTTACAAGAAGAGAAAGGCTACACATACATTGCGGAAGGAAGAAAAGTTGGCACTCGAGGCGGAGATCACAGCGCTACAGACAAAAATCGAGAGTCTCAAATTCCAAGTGCTAGTGCAACGAGGTGACCAAGACACGACGCTCAATAAGAAAGTGGCACGGAATGCAGTGCTTCGAGATGCTGTGCAAATGCAACATTTAGTGGTAGCACAAGCTCAAGGAATGCTACTGGAAAGTGTCCAACGCACTTCGTACGAAGTGCGACCAATTGAAATGTTTATCCACTTGACGGCAGATCGACGGGCAAGACACGAGACGTTGAAGGCGTTGAGAGGACCCAAGTTGTATTATGCCAGGAGATTTATTCAACATCGTAGTATGGGAATGCACCCCACGGCGGAATATTTTCATGAAGAGAGGTACGAGACACCGGAAGGAGACTATTGCAACGTACGTTTTGACAGAGTGGCGCTCAGGGGTGTAAAAGGAGGGATTCGTGCTGTTCTGGATGCACTGAAGCATGCTGTGTTTAATGCTGAGATCATTATTTCCGAGAAATCAGGAAATTTGACGATCCGTGAAGACGACAATCTGACTGAGGGAGAGTTTTCCCAAACGAGACTGGTGACGCAGATATCTCGCGGTATTCTTGTGGAGAATAATCTAGTTCACTTTACTGACTTCGCCGGTGCTGATGGGGAGGACAGCTATGCTGTGACTACTACAGATTTTGTCGATGTGGACGACCTGTATCCTTTCAGACCACAGGAACGTGTTCGAAGAGATGCTACTTCAGCCATTCTAGTAACATCCTATGTGGACACTGATGCCAAAACTGAGTCTATGATGAATGGCTACAGTGGACATACGTCTTCGTGTGGTGAATCGTAGGCATCAAGCCGGATTCCGCAGCCATCAAGTTTGACGAACAGACAGTGAACAACCTGGTACATCCAGGTTGATCACAGACGGAGAGATGTCTAACCCTGGTGCATCCAAGTCAGCAATCTCCACCTGGCCAAACATTCATGGATCTTGTAGGACAGGCCGCCAGTGATCCAAGTGGAATCTCTGGTTGTCTTGCATGTTGCCTCTGATGCTGTCGTCAGCATAAGGACTGTATACTTTCATTGAGACGGAAGGGTGGTGACGACTATTCTATCCTCTCACTTTACAAACTGCTAGCTACTGCACAAGTTACATCAATACACTTGGCTACAAGTTTCCTGCAGGATCGCCACCTGCATTGCTTTGTGTTTGGTGTTGCTTCAACCTCCGGAAAACACCACAAAGAATTCTTTAGTGGGTCGTACTACTCCAACAGCGTAGTACTCGACTTGCTAGCTGAACTGCTGTCTTCACTACGTCTTCCTTGATCAAGTGTCGACGCCAATTGTGAAGGATACTACTCGTTTGTCATGTCGAAACGGCGTGCCGTTGAAACTGATTTGGATGATGATGAGTCCTGCCAACACTCTTCTATGGTACCAGTACCCATTTTTGCTCCCATTCTACCGCCGAAGTTGAGCTCAATTTCTCACGAAGCTTTGGTCAAATGGAACAAGCGGCGCAAGGAGTATGAGGCCAAGATGAGGGCTCGCTGTAGGAGTTCTGGTGAAGACTACAACCTGGTGACGCAGGGTGTTAAAGAGACGTTTGACCTAAACCTCTTATCTACATTTTGCACGCTGCGGCTTCGGATGGACGTCGTAGATGTCACTGAGGAGCGGCTAATTGCCGAAATCAAAACCCTGTTGGGAAAAGTCAAGAACGACGACCTTCCTGACATAAAGGCTCTGTTCTCGAAGGAGCTGCAGATGGATTTGAAGGAGAGTGATGTGGATGCTCGCGTACTGTCTTACTTTCAGCGCTTTACGGAAGTCGTCCTGGAGAATGGCCTTGAGGAAGTATTCTCTGGCGCTGACGGAGAAGCTGAAAAGTGCAGACGTTTGATCTCAAGCTTGGCTCCTCCCGTTCTGAAGAAAACAGTGAAGAATGCTGTCCGTTGGACCCATAAGGAGGCTGGCAAGAATATTCAAGAACTGTATACGCTAGTCTACGAGAAGGCTGTGGAGCACGAACGCCATTTCCAGCAGAATAAACGGATGAGGATGACAGCAAAAGACATGCCTACGCTGCCCAAATCTGCTAAGGATGCTGGAAAGACTGATGTTTCATCAAAGAAGCCTGCCAACGCTAACTCGGAGAAGAAGTTTACTCAACAGAAAAACGAGCGAAACGTCGAGAAGAAAACCAACAAGAAACACGACAAGCAGCCTATTACGCGTAAGGAGCCACCGTCGCCATGCCCGAAGTGCCAGGAAATGCACTGGCTCAGCGATTGCGATAAAGCGACCGATGCGGAGAAGATTGTCCTGCGGCAGAAGCTTCGTGAAGCAAATAAAGCCCGCAAATCTCGCACGAAAAGATTAAAAAAGCTGATGCCCTCAACGTCTCGTACTGTGACGATTAATGGAATTCTGGACCTACCGTGCTGTCCGGACACTGGTTCCGATCACACAGTAATTAGCAGATCACAGTGGAAACAATTACTCGAAGTTGACCCTTCGGTACAGGCAATCCCTTTGGACAACCCAGTACGTAGTCTAGCGTATGGTTCTCACTCGGTTGTGGCTACTAAGAAGGCGCTACTTCACGTTTTGATTCACACGGCTGCTGGACCGGTGCAGCCAGCGGAAGCTGTGCCTTGCCTCATTATGGATGTGGACGATGACGAATTTATCATTGGACGAGATTTGTTAGGTTCTTTGGGTATCGATGTGGATCGCCAATTGGAACAACTTGCCTCTCATGGAGATGATGAGACGAGTGGAGACCCTTTTGAACTGGAAGCTGACGAACTCCCTGGAAATCCCAACCACGTTGCCAGTGATGAAGAAGTTCGTGCTGCTGTTGAGGTTCTGATTGAAAGAGCTCTGAAACATGGGTTCCCTGTCGACAAGGTGGACAAGTTGCGAGTGATTGTGCACATGTACGATGTGTGGCGTTTGGAGCTCCGTGACGATCCGCCTGCGCGTGTCCCGCCGCTCGAAGTGCGTTTGAAGGAAGGGGCTCAGCCTTGCAAATGTAAGCCTCGCAAATATCCTCCGCATGTCCGACAATTCTTACGGGAGTTTAACACTATGCTTGTTGGCTTAGGATGGATCTACGAGAATCCTACCAGCCGGTGGGCAAGCCCCGTACTACCCGTCAAAAAGTCTCAAGAGCTAATGGACATGCGTCAAACAACGGACTATCGTGAGTTTAATTCGAGAACGGACATCATGGCTGCTGTGATGCCGATACTTTCGTTGGTAATGGAAAATGCACGTGGAAAACAACACTTTGGACTTTTCGATTTCATTAAAGGTTTCTGGCAGCTTCCTCTTGCTGAGTTCTGTCAGGAGTGGCTCTCGTATATGACAGACGAGAAGATCTATACTCCGCGACGTGTTCCTCAAGGTTGTGGTGATGCTGCGATCTACTTCCAGAAGACCATGGAGAAGTGTTTTGCTACACTACTGTACAAGCACTTACTCGTGTGGATAGATGATCTGCTGCTCTATGCGGACGACATCGACACGTACTTGGACAAGCTGAAGGAGCTGTTTTCTCTGCTGGACGAATTCGGCCTGAAGCTCAGCGTGAAGAAGTCTAGCCTGTACCAGCAGGAGGTGAAGTGGTGTGGCAAGATTATCGATGCTAACGGTGTACGTCACGATCCTACTCGGATTGAAACACTCCGTGCAATGCCGTACCCAAGTTCGGCAGGGGAGCTACAACAGTTTCTTTGTGCTATAAACTGGATGCGCGAGAGTCTCATCGACTACGCTCGCCAAGTTTCTCCTCTACAACGCAAATTGGACGAAGCTCTGGAAAAGACTCGTCGGACTAAGAGAGTAGCAGCTGGAATTTCGATTGTACTGAACGCTGACGAGAAGGCGACGTTTGATAACGTGAAGGAAATGCTAGCATCGGCTGCTACACTTGCTTTCCCTGATGACTCTGCGACTACGTGCTTGCTGACAGACGCATCGGATGTTGGTTGGGCGCTGATTGTGACGCAAGTCAAGGCCTACAACCCGAAGGTTCCTGTTCAGGACCAGCAGCACCAGCTTGTGGAATGTCTGAGCGGGAGTTTCACGGGGAGTCAACTGAACTGGACGGTGATCGAGAAAGAGGCGTTCCCGATCGCTCTCGCTTGCGACAAACTAGACTATTTGCTGCTGAGGCCTCAGGGCTTTCGGTTGTTTTGCGATCATCGCAATTTGATCCATGTTTTCGCGCCGGACGAGCATGTGAAGAAGCATGTGAAAGGGAAATTATTGCGGTGGGCTTTAAAACTGATGAACTTCAACTATGTGATTGAACACATCGCTGGACCTCTGAACGTTTGGGCCGATATGATCAGCAGGTGGGCTGGTAACCGCACTACTGCCGCTGCTACGATCAAGAGGATTCGTTCTACTCCACTAGTAGCTCTACAAGAGCAACAGCCTGAGGTGGTGGAACAGAGAATTTCAATGCTTCGCCCCTTGGACGACTCAAATTTCGTGTGGCCAACGTTTGCAGAGATTGAGTTGGTACAGTCCAGCTACGATCCACCACAAGGAGCCGAGCGTAACGAAACTGGCGTCCTCGCGGTCAACAACCGGGTTTGGATTCCTGTGGAGGCGAAGGACCTTATCCTGCGACTGTTTATCATTGCACACTGTGGTGCACAAGGGCACCGTGGAATCGCTGCTATGGTGGAACACATACGTCGATTGTTCGCGCTGGAGAACTTGCGCTCTTTGGCGACCACGTTTGTCCGCCAGTGTCGACTGTGTCTACATTCAAAAGGGGGGAATATCATCCCCAGGCCTTGGGGTGAAACGTTTGATTGCAGTGAACGCAATGGTTTGCTACATTTCGATTTCCTTTCAATGGGTGATGGCTTCGGAGAATCCAAGTACATCCTAGTGCTCAAGGATCACGCGTCCCATTTCTGTGAATTGGTAGTTGCAGACACAGCCGACAGCTCGGTGACTGTGGAAGCTTTCCTCGACTGGCATTCTCGGTTCGGATTGCCACCTAACTGGATCTCAGACCAAGGATCGCATTTTAAAAACGAAGTGGTGAGTGAGCTTTCTCGACGACTGCGAACGCAACAGGATTTCACGTCTGCCTACTGTCCCTGGATCAACGGGTCCGTGGAACGAGTGAACAGAGACATCCTCCAGGTGATCCGGACCATGATCTTGGAGTACAAGATTGCTCACCGCGACTGGGTCTACTTGGTACCGATGGTACAGTCAAGCCTCAATCATACAGCAGTGCCATCGTTGGGCAACAGAGCGCCCGTGGAGCTGTTTACTGGATTACCGTGCCCGACGCCTCTCAGAGAATTTTACCTGCCTAGCACTGGGGAGTTCAACGAGGTGCCCGCGTGTGATAAGATCGATAGGTTTCTCGATGACCTGCGCAGCAGCATTCGCTCCATGCACAAGGTGGTGGAGGATCAACGCCTGAAGCAGAGGATGCTAAACAAAAAACGAGAACGTGGAGAAAACCTCGTGAATTTTACGGAAGGTGACTACGTGTTGCGCTCGAGAGTGGACGAGAAGAGGAGTAACAAGTTGCTCGTGACTTGGGTGGGTCCGTATCGTGTTGTACGCGCTGACGCACACTCATTCCGGGTAAAACACCTCATTACAGGCGCTGAGCTGGATGTACATGCCTCTAGACTCAAGTTCTATGCAGACTCTAGCTTGGACGTATCTGAAGAACTTTTGGAGCACATTTCATCGCAAGGAATTGTATTGGCAATAGAGAAATTCAAGAGCCACCGATGGAATGAGACAATACGTGACTTTGAAGTTCTGGTTCAGTGGAAAGGACTCGAGGACATTGAGGACTCTTACGAACCGCTGGCCAGCTTAGCAAAGGACGTTCCCATCCTAGTGGACCAGTACGTGGCAGCTGCTGATCAAGAGCTCAAGGCATACTGGCAGTGCGCTATCACGACTGGAGAAACAACCTCGCAAGGACGGATGGCTGTGGCGGAGACGGTTAAGCCGACGGACAAGAACCGCCGGAAGCCCAGACGTCGACGATCACGAACACGTCCAACAACGAATGCACAAGTGCCCGGTAGAAGTCTTCCCGCTGTAGCTGCGCTGCAGACTGCAGGAGTTGAACTTGGGACTAATAACAATCAACCCGACGCGAGCACTTCGCGCCTCGTCGAGGTACAAGCTGACGAAGGAGGTGTGAGCCGACGGACTCGTTCACGGACTGCTAGAGCCGACAGACTGGTGACCATCACCGGCAGGAAGTGAACCAATACCCAAAGCTGGGGCGAAGAGCTGCACCGAGATCAGCCACGGCCAGGCATTGATCTGACTGCCAGGGTTGTGACTGGGGCGGTCGAAGCCCGGCTGCGGGATCAAGCTTTGGGGGCTGTGTGGTGAATCGTAGGCATCAAGCCGGATTCCGCAGCCATCAAGTTTGACGAACAGACAGTGAACAACCTGGTACATCCAGGTTGATCACAGACGGAGAGATGTCTAACCCTGGTGCATCCAAGTCAGCAATCTCCACCTGGCCAAACATTCATGGATCTTGTAGGACAGGCCACCAGTGATCCAAGTGGAATCTCTGGTTGTCTTGCATGTTGCCTCTGATGCTGTCGTCAGCATAAGGACTGTATACTTTCATTGAGACGGAAGGGTGGTGACGACTATTCTATCCTCTCACTTTACAAACTGCTAGCTACTGCACAAGTTACATCAATACACTTGGCTACAAGTTTCCTGCAGGATCGCCACCTGCATTGCTTTGTGTTTGGTGTTGCTTCAACCTCCGGAAAACACCACACTTCGGAAGAAGAAGGAGAGACAGTCATTGTGATCACACGCTGGACATTCACCAAGATCTGCCACACCGAGCTTAACATTTCGCACCAAACACTCCGAGAGATGCGAGATTTATCGGGTCGGGTTTCCGAAACGATGTTGAACTGCGTTCGAGAAACTGTTGGTTTATCCAATTAATTGTCTTGTGTGTGAGTTATAGTCCTGGAGTGTCGTAACAGTACAAGCTACGTTAATTTCTTTGTTCTGAGTTGGTTGCGCTTATCAAATACCGCAGCTTACCTATATCCAGACTAGGCTTACATTGGCATGTAGATGAAACACAACCTGTGCGTTTGTGTACTTCGTATAACAAATTAGCAAATGTGTAACGTGCTAATTTCACGTTTATTAGAATTTTGAAACAAACATTTATGGCTGGTGAAAGTGCATCGAACCGCCAGTACCTATAGCTCTGAAGGTGTCTAGGGGTACGCTCGATGTTCTTATATGCGAAGGATGAGCGGACGAAGAGCGGACGAGAAAAAACTTTTCATTGCTCACGGATTATCACTTCTTCTCAAATGAACTATCGGAAGAAAAGCGCAACTTATGCGACGATATCATTGGCGAAACACCATCGAATCATGCAAAGATCTGACGTAATGGTGGTGGAGGAGGAACACGTGCTCGATTGAGTGGTTGCAGCACCCTGCGATTGTCCAACAAATAGTCGGTCCGAGCAAGGCGTTGGTTTGGTGGCGCTGCAGCAAAACTGACTTGCATGAATGGTTCGCGTTCGAGAATACTGATCCGCTCCCAGATGTTGAACGCTTGATCCATATCGTTCGGGGCAAGCACAACGATCCCGAATCGACCACCGGCCACTTGCGCAAGAAACGTACCAGTACATGCCGTCCATTGTACAATATTTTACTTTGTCATTTGCCTAAAACGCCTAACATTATCAAGCTGAACATGCATTTCCGCTATTTTGTCGTACTGATGCTTTTCATCCTTGCTGTTAATGGTGGATCACATCTTGTAAAAGCTGATCATACGGAGTGCAGCACAAACAAGACCGGAGCTTTCTTACCAAGACTTTTAAGGGCATATCATGTTTCTTCAGCGAACGGAGCTGGAAGTGCAAGCAGGAGAAACGAAGAGAGGGTGACAATTCCAGAGGCGTCGAAGACCACAAAAGTTTTTTTACAAGCTATTGTTGAAATTGGACACCCCTCCTAAAAACTTGTTCACCAGGTTACGTCTTGAAGATCCTGGCATAAAGCTTGGTGACAATCCAGTGTTCCTCCAGTGGCTTCAGTACGTGATCAAATTCCAGGCAAAGAAGGGGGAAGACGCGTTCTCCAATGGTCAATTATACGACTTGCTTCAGAATATAAAAACGGAATCGGAACTGGTGAATTTTTTCCACTCACTTCGGCGAAAACCCAGCATGAGGAATCTTGCGGATACAATGCAGAGGTACATGGTGTTGGACTCAGCGTCCAGCCATAAAGTTATGAACAATGCGTGGTTCAATTCCCGTGAAACGCCTATGGAAGTTTGGAACATCTTACGTCTTAGTGACGAAGCCCTCAACGATAACCCCCTGTTTATCCAGTGGCTCAGATATGCCAACTTGTATAATAGGGCCACGATGAAAGATGATTCCTTTGCAGGATTACAAACACTGAATACGTTGTTGGATGCGAAAAGGAGAGAAACTGAGTTAGGCTTTGGGCCTCTTCTTCAATCGATTAAGGACATTCCGGATCTGAAAAAACTCGCCGAGAACATGCAGACCCACCTCTTCCAGAGATGGATGACAGCACAGAAGATAAGACCGGAAGAATTTGTAAAGTTAATGGCTAATTCGATGAACAGGTTCTTGACGCTACCGAAAAATGATCCCAGCTTCAAAACGATAGAGGCTTTTACCATTCAGTACGCAGCAAACCGTGGCGGGAAAGAAGTAGTAAAAACGTTGTTTTCCAATGGGGACCCTCAAGCCGCAATCGCAGCCGCAATGACACTTTAGTGCTTCTGTAGAACCGCTTTTTACTAGACATTTAGAGAAGTTCAAGTGCGCTGGTAGACCATTATTTTGTTTTCGTGTTAAGTTGCAACTTCACCTTGTGCCCGCCTCAGGTACTCACAATCCCAGGATAGGTGTTGCGTAAGTCTCTTGTTGTGTTTACGGAAAGAACGTTCGTCTCGTGCCTCGTGAGGCACGAGCGTCATTCTTCTTCTCGCTCTCCATTTCACTCGTGTATTGATGCTTCTATGACTACACCACACTCGCCTTCAGATTCCAGTTCGGCAGTTGCCACACTACTCGGTAAGGAATGTACTTTGCTAAACAAGCACAACAAAGTCAATTCCCCAACTACATTCGGTGACTTCCACGCACTTATTAACACAGCGGCAGAAAATGAGCTATATGCTGTACGAATGGAGGAGTCTCTCGACGAACAGCCAGTGAAGAAGAAGCGTACGTACAAGAAACGAAAATCCACTCATGCAGTACGCAAAGAGGAGAAAATGGCCTTAGAGACCGAGATCAATGCTTTGACGACCAAGCTCGGCGCTCTTCAACTCAGAAAATTAATCCAACGCGGTGAACACGATCCTTCGCTCCATAAGCAGTTAGAACACAATGCAGTTCTGCGGAATGCCATTCAAGAACAGCATTTGATGATGGCAAGGATTCATGCCATGATGGAAAGTTCTGTTCAGCGCCATTCGTACAATGTGCGACCTACCGAGATGTACATCCACCTAGTAGCGGACCAGATACTACGGCATGAAACACTATGTGCCTTACGTGAGCCGAAACTTTACTGCGCGGGCGAATTTATTAAGCAGCGAAGTCTTGGTCTTCACCCCACGGCGGACTACTTTAATGAGGAGCGATACGAGACACCTGAGGGAGATTTTTGCAACGTGCGATTTGATCGTACTTCTCTAAGAGGCATCACAGGAGGAATTCGAGCCGTGCATAAGGCGCTGAAGCGTGCTGTCTTCAATGCTGAGATCGTTCTCTCTGAAGCATTTGGTAATATTACAATCCGCGAGAACGATGAGATGGAGGACAGCGGTGATTTCTCTCAGATGCGTCTCGTAGCTCAGACATCAAGTGGTGTACTTGTGGAAAACAACATCGTCCACTTCTCGGAATTCGTCGAGGCAGACGAACATGGCAGCAGCTTTGCTCTAGCTACAGCAGATTTTGTCGACAAGGACGATCGATTCCCGTATCGCCCGGATGAGCGCATTCGACGTGATGCAACGGCTATTATATTAGTCACGTCACACAACAGCTCCACATCGTGTGCAAATGGCGACTCCGACAAATACAGTCGACGCGCGTTTTCCAATGAGGATAGCGAAGTTGTTGTCATGACACGCTGGACGTTTGCTCGAATTTGCCACACAGAATTGAATGTGCCGCCCCACGTAATACGAAAACTGCGAGATTTATCGGGTCAAATCTCCGAGACGATCTTGAACTGCGTCCGCGAAACTGTCGGGCTACCAGAACCCTCGTAGCTTTTTGCTTGATCGTATCAATAGTTGATGTCAGCACTCGATGATATGTTGGTTGGTTGGCAAAGCTTGCACAGAATGCAGGAGACATAACAATACTGGCATGGAAAACATGAGTGTTCATCTTATCAACGACAAAATTGGCAGTTGCGCTCCCCATTCAGGTCTAGGCAGATGCCATTGTGGTATTGAACCTATCATTGACAGCGCGTCATTTGTCCACGATAAAGACCCTTTCGCTGAAAACGTGGCCAAGAATGTCTAGGTCCCTTCCTCTGATACTGGCGGCACTTTGTTTTCTTGACGAAATGCGTACAATGGTATGTGGTTTTACCCACGAGCAAGAACGCGTCAACTTAGAGCTGTCGTTGTGGCAACCTCTTTCGCAATCACAGCGCCATCTTAAGCTCATGAAAGCCCTCCAGACTCTTCCTCAGCGAGACCACTTTGATCAAAACAGTTCATGGTCCTTTCAAACCAAGTTCACCTAACTGCAACGTTTGACAAGTCCTGCGCGTAGCGTGCACTTGATTACGCCCGTGTCCTTGCGATCACGCTCTGTCATTCTCTCTTGTGCAGCCAACTCAACACTAACCTATCGGTAGGCTAGTAACTAGTAGCAACTACTCTTCTCGCGATGAGTTCGCCGTGTCATTCTTCAGAACTAAAGAGAACCCCCATAACCTCGCTATTGGATGAGGATCGAAGACAATGTTTGGACGGGGACCTTCATGCTCTTGTCGCTGCAATAACACAAACTGAATCTGATGTGAATTATGAGGATGAAAGACATTCTGTCGAGAATAACTTGCAAGCAACGAAGAAGAAACGTGTATACAAGAAGCGCAAATCGACTCACAGAGTGCGAAAAGAAGAGAGACAAACTTTGGAGACGGAAATCCACGAGCTGGAGTCCACTCTCGAGGCACTTAAGCTCCGAGTGTTGCTTCAACGTGGTGAAGAGGACCTTGTGCTCCGAAAGCAGATCGCACAGAACACGGTGCTTCGAGCCGCCATTCAGGAACACCACGTAGTAACAGCCAGAGCGCAGACTATACTAGCTCGTGCCCAACGACATTCAATCGATGTCCGTCCGACCGAGGCGTACATCCACTTACCAGCTGATCAGACGCAGCGTCACATGACACTTGATGCCTTACGTGGACCAAAACTTGAGTACGCAAAGCAGTTCATCAAGCAACGCAGTCTAGGACTTCATCCAAGTGCAGAATACTTCAACGAAGAGCGATACGAGACCCCATGCGGGGACTTTTGCAGCGTACGTTTTGATCGGACATGTCTACAGGGTGTTGTTGGAGGAGTACGAGCAGTGTTGAAGCTCTGAAATACTCCATCTTCAACGCTGAGATCGTTCTCTCCGAAGCCTCAGGTAATATCACGGTCCGCGAAGACGACAACATGGACGACATCGACTATTTTTCCCAAATGCGACTCGTGACGACATCTACACTGGGTCTGCTGGTCGAGAACAACCTCGTCCACTTTTCTGAGTTTGTTTCTGGAGATAACGAGGACGAGACTTACGCTCTCACCAGCGTCGACTTTGTGGATGAAGACGATCGTTTCCCATATCGTCCACATGAATACATTCGACGTGATACAACCTCTGTCGTGTTACTGACGTCCAACGCAGACAAAAATACCAAGTCTGCGGACGATCGATGTGGACACACGTCCTCCGAGGAGGACAGTGAATCTGTCGTGGTCATGACTCGGTGGACATTTACTCGTATCTGCAACACAACCCTTCACATTCCGACGCAAACGTTACGTGAAATGCGTGATCGATCAGGTCAAGTGTCCGATACGATCCTACGTTGCGTCTGGGAGACACTCAACCGGTCCAACTAACGTCCACCTTCGTCCACCTCTACTTGATTCTTATTGGTTTATATAATGTATTTTCGTCCAATCACATACATTGTCCGTTAAACAAGGTCGAGGGTCGTCATCATTCCCACCATGGTGTCGATTGGTGCGCATTACCTGCGTCCTTCGTCGTCCCGCGCATTTCCAAGCTCATTCCAGCGCCAAGAAAGCGCTGAAGATGATTATGAGGCTTACGGTGCTGATCGCCACGCTGCTGCGGCTCTCAGAGGCTTCTCCGTTCGCTCAAAAGATGAATTTGACGTCAAATCGGAACCCTTAATTAAGCCTGAAACATTGGAAAACCCTGCTAAAAAGAAGCGTATCTACAAGAAACGGAAAGCAACCCATACAATTCGAAAAGAAGAGAAACAGGCGCTTGAATTGGAGATTGAAAAGCTGAAAAAACAATTGGAAATGCTAAAATTCAATACCATTGTCGAGACTGGACAAGACACACAGAATGACAGGAAATGGATGGCGAAACGTGCAGTTTTAAGAGAGGCAGTACACGAGCAACATTTGGTTCTTGCTAAAGCTCAGGCCATGTTGGCGGGACATTCACAACAAAGTCGATTTCGATTGAATCCGACTGAGATGGATATTCGACTTGGGAGAGACAAAGAAGAAAGAATGAAGACGTTGAGTGCGCTGAGAGGACCGAAATTGCAAGCTGCAAGGAGCTTTTTATTGGAGCGGATGAAGGGGTTGAATCCGACAGCCCCGTACTTTCAAGAAGAAAGGTATGATACGTTGGAGGGAGATTACTGTATTGCAAGATTTGATGTCACTCCGTTTCGAGGAGCAAAGGGAGTGCACGAAGTCTTTGCGGCATTGCAACAAGCGGTGTTTAATGCAGAAATCATAATTTCAGAGTCGTCAGGTAATATTACGATTCGGGAAGACGACGATTTGGGAGATGAAAATCTATCCCACATGCGCTTTGTATCACAGACTTCACATGGGGTGCAGTTTGAAACGAACCTTGTGCTCTTTTCGGACTGCACGCAATGTCAGACGGGAGATACGTACTTCGCTGAGAATGGTCGCTATGCTATCATGGCGTCAGATTTTGTTAATGAGGACGACAGGTACCCGTACAGACCCAATCAACGCATACGGCGCGATACTACCACTGTCACTATAGTAACGTCTTATAGGGAAACTTCAGGTGGTGTTAAAGGTGAAGGCGAGCTTGTGGTCGTAGTAACAAGGTGGGCGTTAAACATTATACGGCGTCCTGTCATTAGCCTCCCTAGTGAAGTGTGGGATGATCTGCGCAATTCTCACGTTCGATGGGCTGACTTGATGTTCAACTTGTACGCCAAGCGCTAGGATTGCCTGGAGTACAATAGACATTTGAAAGGATGAAAAATCAAAATATAATATCAGAAGTACTTAGTATTGTCTGCTGACTTGTTAGCTTACCGGTAGTTCTTTACTTCCAGTTGGTGCAGTGTGAAGTACAACGATAATAAACATGTTTTGTGTTTCCTGATTAAAAGATTCGTCTATATTCACGACTGTACTCGATGCTGTGCGAAGTTAAGTCGATCGGTTAAATTGTAAAATAAGCAGGCTACACGATTCTGGGCATCCATTCTAATTTCATTCCGCATTTTGCTCTCAACTGTTGTCGTCTTAATGCTAGCTGTGATGCTGTTTTAACGGTGATCAATACGCATAACACATATATCTCGTCGTCCTCTGCGTTCTCAACTGATGTAGCATCAAGCAAGAACCGACATTTGAGAATTCAAGACGACGACGAGTCTTCTGATGGTGAGGAGAGAACAAACTTGATGACAAGCTGACTGAAAAGGCTGCCAGTAAACTCACGAAGAGAACTCAGTCACCGATGTACAACCTGACCAACTGTTGAACGCTACACGCAAGTGCAGGATCATAATATGCCACTATTAAAGGAAATGGAGCTCACAGGGTGGTCGCAACAACAAGTAGCTAAGGAGTTGAGCATTCGTTACAAACTCGGGACGATGACTGCAGCTCAATTGAAGAACGATATGGATTACCAGTATTCCTCATCTTTAAGAACTTTTGCGTTGAAAACAATGTCCGTAGCCGAGAGTAGCCTCCATTAAAACTGTCCCAAGTTAGGGTTAGCATGATAATTTCGTTTTCAAGAGGTTGAGTCTCGTTATTTTATCCGTACTGTTCCGTAGTGTTTCCGCCTTGTTAGTTCCCAGGTCCACGAGCCTCTATCTCCCACACACGCTCGACGCGGTTGCCGCGGTATCCAACCAAGTGGTCGTACATATTGGTGGTGGGGTCGCAGTGACCCGGAACAAGCATCAACTTGCTACCAAGGTCAGGAAGGTCCACACGAGGGGTAATCTGCAGTGGTTTCAAAATACCATGTTCATCACCACCACCATGGTATTCCAGCGTGTCGGTAGCTTCTCTCCATTAATCAGTGTGTGGACAAGTGGCGATCCCGAATCCAGTGACACGGCCTTCGTACCAGCATCCACCACAGCACGTGGTACCGCAGCTTTCTCGTTCTTGCTTACCACCGTTGTCAACACATACAAACTCTGTTCCCAATCTTTCACAAGCTCTCCAGCCTCATCAAAATTCCTCGAGTAGTCTGCATCATTGAACAAGTACGACCCAGGTTGCACCTCAGTAAAAACTCCACTTCCCGCCTCGAGCAAATACGTCCCGGTACCTCCTCCCGTAACCACATCACACCTGAAGTGTTTCTTTAGCAACGCATCCCCGCACACTTTTTGCCTTCTCCACCACCTTTTCAATCACTTTTTTCTTCTCATCGTAACTGCGAATATGTTGTGCTGCACCATGGTACGCTTGAATCCCCACCATCTCTAATCGTGGAGAAAAGAGAGTCAATCTGTTTAGCCAACTCGACTGCTTCTTCAACTGTGTCAACTCCACATCGATCTTGACCCACGTTCACTTCCACCAAAGCTCGGAATTGAACACCTTTAGTCTCTGCGACTTGTGCCGCTTGTTCCACAGTCTCAACACTGTCAAAAATGAGTGTGACAGTTGCTCCACCATTGACCAAAGCAGCCATTCGTTCGTATCTCTCGAGTCCATAGATTTCATTACTCAGCAATAAATCCCTAATTCCACCTTGAAACATGGCTTCAGCCTCACCAACCTTCTGGCAGCAAAGTCCCACTGCATGCGACATTTGCAACTGCAACTGTCCAACAGCAGAGGACTTGTGAGCTTTGGCATGTGGACGAATTGCGACATATGGAGACGATTGAAGAGACGCTGGGAGACGCTTGAGGTTCACTTCCAAAGCGTCCAAGTCCACAAGGAGACAAGGTGTCTCCAAGGACGAAATCAAGTCGCCAATACGTCCAGGAGGACGACGAGTGACTGAAGACAGCGAAGATCGAGAGAAACGACGAATGAGAGAGCACTGATGGTGGTTACTGCCGCAGCAGCAGCTAGAGCGAAGGACGAGGAGCGCCACATCTTTTGATCACCAGAGAATTATTTTATATATGTGGACTACATACTAAGCTTAACTCAAATACGTCTAAATATCGTGTGTGGAAAACCACTATTTTAGTCGGCCCAAAGTTTCTCTAGAACGGTAGGTTCGTCTTCACTCTTCCATGTTATTAGTGTTGTAAGTAGCATAACGCCTCGTGATGTTATTTCAATGGGGAAGATAATTAATTTCCTTATGCCTATTGGGTTTTCTGCTGTGAGTGTCGAGTCATAATTGGTGGGTAGCGAATCTCAACTCAAGACTTACGACCAGCCTGCTATTCATACTAGGGCAGGTGTGCTGATCATGGATACGAATACTGCAATTTCTTGTTAACGTGTCGTTCGCTCATTGAAACCTAAGTATTCGAGCCATATTGCACATCCTGTGTCGATTTCTACCTTCGACTGGTAAATCTTTTGCAACAAGTTGAGTTAGTTTGTGCTTATCGGTCCATTGCCTGGAGTCCATGGGTCCTCTATCACGTACTTGCTCGCCGCTGGGAATTGTGACTTGTCTATCGAACCAGCCAAATCGGGAAATTCGGAGCTGATCTTGGTTCTGAACTGCTCGTCGACCATTTTGTTGCCCGCCTCGTTGAAATGAATACCATCTCCCAGCATCCCGTTTCGAGTTGCTGATGGCATGGCGTTGAAATGTCCGTACATATCCAGCACCGGAACTTGGAGAGTATTTGCTACCTCCACACAAGCGCGAGCATAGGTCCCCGTCACGGCGTTCGATCGGTCCACCATTCCTCGCTTCGAGTCTGTACGTTGGGAAGCATACTTTGCTCTAGCGTCATCATCGATGTGAGGTGGGTAATCATCAAAATGTGTGCCTTAGGGGCGGCCTTTTGGAAACCTAAGACGATGTGGTTCAGGTTTTTCTTGTAGCTCTCAACAGTAACATGCCTCTCTGCATTACTTCCATTTACGAGTACGGCGTCGTTGGTGCCGAGCCAAATCGTGATAAGAGACGGAGAAGAATACGCGCCACGTGTGATTTCTTGCTCGAGTGCGGGCATTACGTTCTTTAGGAACCATTTCGTGTTGTAGCCCGAGAGTCCACGAGTGATAACGTCAGTCGAACGCGTGTATCGAGCCTGCAGGAGAGCGACCCAGCCATCCGACGTAGGGTAAGTTCCCTGCTCAGTAAGTGAATCCCCCGTAAGTAAAAGCACTGGTCGCGAAGTGAAATGAGCTTCTGAGGCAGTTGCTTGTGTCTGTACCGATGAAGCGAATGCAGATGTAAGTGCAACGAAGATTGCAATGCTTTCGATCACGCTAGAAAAGATAGCCATTGCGCTGCCGGCAAATTCAATTGTGAGGAAGAATTTTATCTTGATTGTCCGGAGGTTGAACAGTGTGAAATTGGTCGTCGAATGGGTGCAATGGTAAGCATCGTAGTATGACACCTCCGATGAGAACGACACTAGTTTCCGTACACGAACGAACAAAAATGTTGGCAGCGCGTAAACAATAGGTTAGCAAAGCTTACAGTACATAACTATGGGCCATGGTATTTTGTCTGTATGATATGTCGGCCCGTACTATAATTGTACGGAATGTTTACTCCGAACTCTGTAGACAAATACCTACGAGTAGTATCAACCAGGATTTGCACGTGCACGTACATGCACTTCGAAGCAGCAGCGCGAGACCACCAACCACCTTAACGCGTCCCGTAATCCTGTTGTTGTGCCTAGCATCCCATAATCCAGCCTTTGTCAGTCTGGCTGTCTAGTAAGACTGATGATTTGAGTTATCGTGACAAGGGCCGGAGAATACAATATATAGTATAGACCAAAGATATTATCGTTAGTCTGAAGACAACGTTCCTTTCAACCATTGGCTTGGAGGACAACCTGGAGACGTCCTGGACTGTAGTAATAAAGTACAGTATTCGCTAGTCTGGCTTTGGAGAATACCCATGAGTCAAATCACTTTCTCCATGAGTAAGTGTGACGCCTCAACCAAATGGGTGCGTAAGTCCGACGGGTATGTTTGATCATTCCTAACGTATAATGGCGGTGGTCTTGAAGGAGACCTTGATCTTACGGAATGCATTTTTTTCGTATTATGAAGCTCCCTTTCATACCCTGAACAAAAGCGTACAAGTAAATAAAGCCCCCACTGAGCGTTGTATTCGTTTAGAACACACGCAACCAGAATGGCATTAGTTGACAACTCAATAATATTTACACTTAATATCGATCCGTATAATTTATTGGAGAATTTCACTCAATTTTTTCACAGCCCGATGTTAATTAGGAGTATAGGTTTACGAACGAGGCTTGTAGTGATGTTAACCGAAGGAAGTAGATTTGACAGTGAGTTACATTGAGCTAGAAGTTCTAGTCCTGCTTGCTCGGTCTTACACATGCAGCTCTTCTAGTGTCTTCCCTTGTTTTCATGTTTGACTTGACTTGAGTATGTAATGTGAGATGGAAACGGTTTTGTGAGACGGAAACGGTTCTCTTGTGCGTAGTGTCGTCAGTGTACATAGAAAATGCACTTCGTTGAAGTCATCAACCAATCACCGATCACGATCCTAGATGGTCCTCCAATGAGATTGCTCCATTCACTCCACTTCAACTCAAGGCCGCAAAAGTCACGTGCCTAGCACGCATGCCTAATAGTAGAAGTCCAGCGATGTAGACAGCGAACTGCAACCACTACCGACTTCCCTTTGTCATGGCATACACCTGATATGACGGGTAGAGACCAGAAATGGGATGTCCCGGCTAAATGGACTTGCACCACGAATGCAGCCTGCACTAGTATTTTCAGCAAGGAACAAAGCAATGAAAAAGCTAATGTATTTCTAGTCATGCAGCGTCAAAGCTTGAAAGGCATCGTCAAAATCTTCGTCCAAACTAAATTCTCCTAGCACTTCATCTGTCTGTTTCGATCGTTTGGCTTCTTCCACAATATCTGCTGCATCCTCCACTTGAACCACCTCGCCCACCTGTTCGCCACTAGAGCCATGCAGCAGATTGCATTTTTTGAAGCCGCTCACCACGGTTTCCACTGTAGTTTTGTTCCACGCATCGTTGATCCAGCTGCACAAATGTTTACGGTCTGGGGGCTGCAGCTTGAAAGGGATGTCAGGTGTACGGGCTTGTAGTTGCACTCGTAGGTCATGAATCCAAAGATTTCGCAGTCGTGTTTTGAGCGGGCCGTTCCAGGTAGCGTCCGCTGACTGACACACCGATGTAGCGTTTGGCGGGACTTTCATCAGCGTGACACCAATCTCGTCAGCATACTCGGTGACCTCCTTAGACCAGTGCCCAGAAAAGTCATCGAGTAACAGCAACACTGGCTCACATGGCTGTGGGCGATCTGCAAAATTAAATTTAAGCCACTCAAGCGTGAGATAGCTATTCCACCAGCCTTGATCAATAAACTAAGTTAGCATGATTAAAAAAATAGATTCATCACTACTCACCTTTTGCGTTTGCGTACACTTGCATACCAAAGTTATTTTGCGCAGGCAAAGCGTCTTTTCGCCACATATTGGCGCTAAAGCCGTGGCGAGCATCGTGGTTCTCTCCGCGCCGTTCCTCCACCGAAGATGGGCGTACCTTGAAGACGACGAACGGCGGATACTTTTTGCCTGTTGAATCGCCTAGGAGCATGACCGTCGCACGGTCTTTCGACTTGCCGCCGCATCGCACCCATACGTCTTAACACCTGTTCTGTGCAGTGTCTTCTTAGGAAGATATTCAAAGCATGCAGCTAGTTAGAGTGCAAGCACATGTACATTATTCCACAAGTTACAACTTCAATTGACAATAAAAAATTGAACTCATACCGTTCTGATCCGCATTGAATATGCGTGTTGCTACGATTTCTCGAGCTTTTTCCTTGACAGCTTTTGCAAAGTCCTGAGCCATTTTTGCCAGTTCTGGTGGTCGAATTTGGCCTTGTCTTGTCTTGCATCGTAGCGAAAAGCGGTGGCGTTTCTTGAAGCGATTTTGCCAGCTCCAAGACGCTTAAAAAACGGTTTATTTGAGATTTTTGCAACTTCAAGGGCCTGAATTCGCAGCATTGTCGGGGTAACTGGAACGCCTTCTTCACGCATTTCATTTACCCATCGAACTAATGAAAGCTCTTCTTGTTTAGATAGCGCTGTTCGTAGACCCTTTTCGCGCGTCTTCCGCTTTGCTGCGCCGCCTAACTGGCTGTGAAGTGCCTCAATGTTGCGACGCTTTCGATCCCATGCCAAGATTAGCGTTCTACGACTGTGATATTTAGACTCTGCTAGCTTAGGGTAAAATAGAGTGATAGTCCACTTGATGTCCCCAAACTATTTGAGGTGGTCCAAGACCCGAAGTTTCTCTTCGGCGGTGTATGACTCGGTCTCGTTCGTTGGTTCTTGTCGGCCTTGGCCGCCGGGAAGGCGTGGTCGTCCTTTTGGTCGTCTCTTCTGTGGTTCCGCCATGCAAATGATAGACTAACAACTGGGTGGCTGGAAGCTGCTGTATGCGATGACAAAGGATGCACGCGGTTTCTTCCCGCATGCACTTCTGCGGCTGCTGATTGGCCAATCGGGGGGTGTATGCCTTGACATATCGTATGCCATGACAAAGGGAAGTCGGTACAATGTTCTTAGACTTATTGTGAAATTGTTGGGCAGCACTGCCCGTTAGAGCAGCAACGAAAGGAAACTCTGCATATTGCTTGCCAATAGTTTAAAGAAAATTATCTAGGTTATGATCCTATCGCGCAACTATGATTGGTAAAGCTTTTATACAGACCGGTGTATTTAGGAGGAATTCAGTACACAACAAAGTATAAAATGAAGTTGTACGTGGCTTAACGCTTTCACTACCAGCCAAAGACGGGACTGTGATGAAGTGGTTCTGCGAAATCGCAAGATCGCAGGGGTCCTCTTGCACACTGCGCCCGAATTGCCGTCTAACGGAGGGGGTTCTCCGATCTTCCGTGAAGTTGTCGATCTCACCTTGTGTACCCGTCGGAGGGACTAGATCGCCCCTCGGGTGATCTCGATTAGACGCGCTGTTTGTTGACCTTGCTGTCTGACAGGACAACGGGAGAGGTGGCAGCAGCGGGGATACTTCTACTCGCTGCACCGGGTAGATATCGGGTTTTTGATATTGGGTGTCCTAGATCGATCTCGATCTGGCCAGTGTCGATCTTGGTCGTGGGGGGAGGGTCTGGTGGTCAGTGTGTGACCTTTATCCAATGAATCCAATACGTACTTGCCGCTTCCTATAGCGGGGGCTTGAGATTTGAGGGTTGACGAACGTCTAGCCAAGCAATCTGGGCGTAGGGGTTCTACTTGGTGTCGATCTTGATCTTGCGTGACGTCGGGAGGGTCAATCTTGTATACCCCTACCCGGAAAAGCGTACACGAAGGAAGCCTTGTGTAGTAGAAGGTAAGAACAACTCTTAATTAATGGTTAATGTCCTATGCTTCCCATCTGTGGCTATCCATACTGCACTGGCTTCCTAATTCCCGTAATAAAGCTAAGATCGATATTACCTGCTGAGATCGATACCGCGTGGGTACAATCGTTTTGGACGGGGATGATGGCACACGCATTCACTTGGTCCTTATAGTGAGTGTCACTATATCGATGATCATCATAGAGAGGAGTCGCTCTCGATCTTGATTGACGGGACAAGATTGATGTCGGAAAACTTCACTTTCGCTTCACCACAGGTTCTTTAGAGGCCCCTGCGGACCCCTAAATGACCCTTATGTGCCTTGATATTAGCTGAAAAGCTCGAGTGGGAACACCTACCCCATGTGACGGGCGCGAACAGGTCCGCTGTGGACCGTCAAGAGACTGGGCGACGAGCAGCACCGTGGATCCCACAATAACAAGAAGGCGATTCGCGCGCATTTGGTTCTCAACTTGGCGCGCCAAGAAAAACATGGATATCTCGAACCTCCTGAATAACGGAGACGACAGCTCTTTTGACTGGGAGTTTGACGGTGATGAAGCAGGCGCGTCAGATGAGGAGGTAGCGCACCTGGAGTCGGATTCTTGCGACGATCCACCGATGACGGGCCGCTTACACCAGAACCATCCGCTCGGCGCACGGGGATGCGTATGTTGACGGCCTTATCAGTGAAAGCGGGCTTCACATACTTCGTGCGAGAGCGGTTGAGTCTTACATGGAATGACATGAGCTAGTGTTGTTCTCACATTCTTCACGGCTGATTTTTGCGACGCGTTGCGGGGCTGGACGAACGAGAAGTTTCGTGAGAAAGTCAAGGATTTGACGCCTGGAGTTGAATTTGATGTACTGAGATTACCACAAGTAGTGTGCCACAGACAGAGCTTGCAGAGTTTTGGTCATTAAAGTTATTTCTCGGGTAGAAAGATGTAGCAGCTACAATGTATCGACATCGATACCAGAGCACTCGTGCTCGATTGCACATCCACCCTCCTGATAGTGTTTCTGCTGAACGTCGAGCAGCGGATCCGTTGTGGCGTTGCAGGGTTCTAATGACTGAGATTCAGAAGAAAATTGCAACAATCGCTGTGCCAGTGGGTGCCGTCAGCCTGGACGAAAACACAGTTTGGACAAAGGCTCGATCTACAGCCAAGTCATACCTACCCTCTAAGTCTGACAAATATGGAGTAAGATTCTATGGAGTGGTCAGCTGGAAAGTTTATGCGTCTACTTAATCTGGGATAATGGCTCGGGTAAGAAGCTGGCTGCTTCTCCCGCAAAACACTACGTGGGTATTTTGCCTGATCTCCTGCCGCCATTGTTCAGAACGCTTAGTAGGGAAAATTGTCAGTAAATAGGAAGATGGGTAGCGCTCTTTGGGTAGCTATGTGCGGCCACTTGACGAAGGCTTACCAGGCTCCTACCATGCACCGTTTGTTGGTGAGCGATAATTTTTACACGAGTTATACTCTTGCGAAGGCAATCTTGGCGTTTACTGATAGGGGAGATGCACACACTGAGCATAGTACGAATTGCACTAAAGGGGAAATGGAATGGCGGGATGCTAGAGGCGGCAATAAAGCGATTCAAAAAGGCAGAGCGAGGAACGTGAGAGCTTGTTGTCGCCGTCAATGTTTCCGCTCATTGGAAGAACCAGCAAGAAGTTCATCAGAACGCACAGAAACGATTCTCTGCTCACCAACGAACTGAATCTGTATCTCCAATGGCTACCGCTCCCAATGCCGGGTACATAGTCTTCCAAGACAGGAAGATAGTCATATTTTATACAACTGATCTGACGGGACTCCATCGCAGTGCGTGCTAACGCAGGGTTCAGAGGAGGCTGTACGTCTGTGTCATGGATTAGCTTCGATTCGAAGGTGAGCAGGAGAGCAAAACATGCACCGAAAACATTCAACGTACCTGCTATTATTGTTGCTCGTGGACAGAGTTGATCAGTTCCGAAGTACATATCCAATTCGACGAAAAGAAAATCGATTGCCAATGAGCATCCTCACCTCGTCGATGGATATGGCGCTTATAAATGCTTTGTCACTCTTGAGAAAAGTTGCTGGCAGTGCAAGTAAGCGCGTGACACTCCGTGGGTTTAAACGCCGTGTAGCAGAGCGGCTGACGGTAGTTCACGGAGTTTGGATGGAGAAAAAGCGGCGGCAAAGTCCGCCAATTGAGGTTCTGTAAGACGCAGTTGGAGCTGACACAAGTATGCACGCTACTGCCCGCAATTCAATGAAGCATTCTAATGGGAAACTTGTGTGCATCCTGTGTACGCTCCGCGGACTCAGCAAAAAGTCTCGATATGGCTGCACTGGCTGCAACAGAGGCTTCCACGTCGCGTGCTTACCACCATTCATCATCAACACGCATTCACCTCAACGTCTCCCAGTGTGCGTGAAGGGCTGGATGCTGTTGTGCCGCCGCAGCTGGAGGCGCTGTTGTGTACCACCGTCTAAAGAAAAACAAAACGATAACAACTGTCGACCATCTTGAGCTCGTTGAGGACTAGGAAGGATCGGATATAGCAATAAGCATATACCTGTTCACTAGATTGTTGTTCGGCAAGTGTTGCTTGATGCAGACCGGAAAGATAATGACGCCACGCTTCGTCAAGCACCGTGCCACTTGTAGTGATAGAATTGATAGAGAGTCTTCCGCAGGTTGCGCGGAGTTCGCCGCCTGTGTTTGCAAGTCAGCATTCTCAGTCTGCTTGCTAACATATCAGCACCATGCAGGTCCAATTCGCACGGGAAGCATCCGCAGTAGCTGCACTTTGCTGTATTCACGTCGTCGCTTCTCGCAATTTTCGCTCTTGTTTAGGAATGGTTTTTGGAAACGGAAGGGAAGTACCTAGGCGTACTGGCCACTGCGCCACGTGAGCAATTTCGGCATTGTGGTTGGCTGATTTTTCTTACCCTTGCGTTTATTGGGTGAATTACAGGTCCGGAGTGGACCTCCAGAAATCGGCTGGGAGTGAAAGGGTTAACCCTTCCACGTGGATACGATTTCCAATATTTGTTAGGTTCTGCAGTATACTTTAACCCTTCAACCCCCGTCAACGAAGTGGGGGGTATATTTTTTCCTATATGTTGGACCCACCAACATAATTAGTATGAATGTTTGTATGTGTCAAGTCTAAGTACGATTTTGATAGCGGGAGGGTTATGGGAAGGGTTTGGACTTACTGGTGACAAAGGTTAGCCAGATCCAGCATAATCCCCTTTTTGTTGGAGATACATGCTAGAAATGAACTCATAGTATGGAGAAGCCAACATTTCGAATGTCTCTTTTATTAGAGTAAAGCATTTTATGCTCAGATACTGACAACAAATGGCAGACACAGCCAATTAGCAAAAAGCAAACTTGGTTTTGTTCATTACGAAACAGACAGCAGGGTGTATTAGCTGCCGCTTGTACCCGTATCTCTCTCTCCATCACTCCCATTGTAGCTTTCCCCTGCAGTCAAACGATCTGCCTCACACGCTTTTCCCTCCTCGTGTTCGTCCATATCGACACGCCGACTTGTGCGTGGTCGCTTGCTACCAGGCCGGCGATCCTGCACTCGGCGCCCTTCGAGAAGCCGCTCTGGAATTTGCAATCCACTTGCCCAGTCCTCGTGCCATATTTGGAAGCACGTTTTACCTCTCCCGTCGCGAACCACGTTGCAGAGGTGTTTACTGCCACAGACGTGCACACAAATAGATCAGAAGAAAAATCCTGTTCCCTACTGGTTGACACTGGCAACCTACCCTTCCGTAGGGCCTCTTTAATCCTGATAGATGGTGGACGCTGGGGCGCAGGATCATTCGCCCGTCGAATACGCCGCTCCCTCCGCTTCAGATCCATCAGCTTCCTCTTCTCCTCCGCGCTTAGTTGATGTTTCGGTGCCTTCCCCGCTGGAGCCACCATGCTTCAGGTGTCTAGCCAGAAATGTCGAAATGAAAGGGGAAGCCACAGCATCCACTCAAAATCGTGCGCCCTGTCTTTCTCGCATCGTTTTTTTCTCCCCTACATTTCATCAAATACACCTACACCTGTACATCACATTTCTTTCTCACCGCTAAAATGACTCGATTAAAGTATAGGGTACAATGGTTTACAAATTGCAAGTTTATTTTTCAATATGTTGGAGCTCCAACATGCGTAGAAACACTGCATTAGGGTTATCGAAAGCTATACACCCATTATGTTGGTGGGTCCAACATATGGGGGTTGAAGGGTTAAGTACGTTACCTCGATTTTTACACTAAGTGCGACATTTATTCCAAGCTATTCTCTCATTTCGATGATTTATGGCGAAGGAAATTGACCCCGATAAAACGTATGCGTTACAACGGCGGCAAGAATCTGGAACACCGATGATACCACACGTCTGGACCAATATATAATTTACTAAATTCCTAACTGCGTTAGTAGCAGTGATCTTTCAGAATAGAAGTTTCTTCGTTTCAATACTATAAAATTTGAGGCAGTAAAACATTGTCGAGGGAAAAGGGCATAGACCAAAGGAGTAAGCTCGCTTGCTGGAATCCATGCAGATGCGTCATCAGTTGAAAGATTACGTGGTACGTGTTCGTCAGGAGCCACATAGTCAGTACGATCTATTTATAAATTTTCAGCCGCTCCACTTTCTCCGGGTGTTCCGCTTGACACGATCATTTCGAATCATCAATTGGTGTGCGTATGCAAAGTAGGCGGACTAAATCGGTTTCACGGTTCATTAGTGGAATATCAGGTGGAGCCTTCTTGACTCTAAGAGCTTGTTGATGTCTCTCTGCATACCACGCTACAATAACAGGCCACTTCTCAATAATCCTTTTACTGCGTTTATCAGACTTCAGAACAGCGATGTCGAATGTCCAAGTAGTCTAGTGGATACATCTTTAGTCTTGACTGGCACAGTTCTTTGAATAAAGTTTCTGTTGCTTCTACGGTCTTGACCTGGAAAGTTGTCTTTGTAATTTTGGCTATCAAGTCGCTCATTCCAGGAATAGCGTCTTGGCTGGTCTTCCCATTCAAATCACACGCGGTTTTGGTGGCAGCATGTGGCATATGTGCAAAGCATCATTCCCAGTGAAGTTTCATTTCTGATCATAGCGTGTACTTCACATCTGATCCGGCATCACTCATAACATCATGAAAATTCTTTTGCGTCAATTTAAAATCTCCCAACGCATTTTGATCCATGCCTGAAATGGTGTTCTAATCTCCTCGTCACGATCACCGTATGTAAACCAAACTTCCTACTGCCGAAAAGAACGAACTTGAAGTACCGGTCATTGTCTCCAAGTACATCAAGATATTTATTGTGGGTATGCTTGAGCCTCCAAAACTTGGCAACCATAGTGACGTTTGGATATCTTTGAGTGTTTTCAGGAAGGTAGTCTACAACCTCCTTTGTCGTTGCATGATAAAGTTCGATGATCGATTCCTTTTCGCTTTCCGCATTTATAGTCACGTTCATCTCTTCTTTAACCACTAGTGTCTCCTTCAGCTTAGATTCATCGTATTCATCAATTTGCTGTGGCAAATGCTTGTTGATACTGCGGAGAGTTTCAAGCAACAGGTTCAATTTACCTGGATTGCGATTGAACAGTGGAGACGACCGTAAAACTACATTTCTGCTTCCCGCATTCGCTTAACAGCCAACATAGTTTCTGTTTGTGGTGGTGCAATGTTGTGCATTTCTCGCAGATGTTGAACAGCTCGAGATTTTTTTTCAAATTACATCTGGTAGATATTTGCTCCTGAAGTCCGGCAGGTTTAGTCAGCTAAGCAAACCCAACCATTAGCGGGTTTGTATTTGCCCTTACGATACTCCACTCGAACTCCCACTTAAAAATGTAAGACGTCGCGGCAGGAGTGGGAGGTATCAGCCGGAAAGGACCGCTAGGCCTGAAGTTTGCATACAGTTCTATGACGAGGACTGGCAGTTTGAATGGAGATGGTGATTGTGTCATCTTCACCCTGATGAAGTCTATTTAGTGACCGCTTCTGTTACCAGTGTCTTGAATGCATCCAAGGATATCTGGAGGCCTCTGTCAGCACTACGGTTTTTGTACTGCTGGGAATCTTATCATGTAAGATTTCCTTGGTGCCTTTCGAAAATATCACGAATAGTTACCAATCATATACTGCCAGAACGAGCTGGTCGACTGAGAGAGTGTGACGGGGTCACACGAGCACCTTGCTTGAGGAAGCGTGCTATTAAGAGTATACAAACTCTAAGTGAACGGCGGTTCACTAGTCCCTGGTCTTAGGGAACTTAATAGCCAGTTTAGCGTAGATTTAAGGCTGATTTATTTATGGTTAATTAGGTCATTTGGCCTGTAATACAAATTCCTAATTAACTTTAATTTGTTTCTATATATGCAAGTAAAAATATGTCAAATACTATTGGTTGGCCCTCAGTCACCAGACCTACGTGGCAGTGGTGTGGTCCACACCACCCACGAGTGAGTATCTAGAATCTACTTCTAGAGGCGGTACCCTATCTGCGGTACCTCATGTAACCCCGTTATAGTCGGAGCCTCAACAGGACTCACCTTTCAACGTGTTCTGCATTATCTAGCCTCATGACATTGAAAACGACCCAAAACAAGTAGTTCGTGGTTAAGAGTAGCATTATTGAACTTACACGATTGCGACTTCTTCTGAGTGATGGTCTACTGTACAAATTTAATACAAATTTACACATGTTTGGGATGGGATTGTGCCGGGAAAAGATTACCACAGCGCAACTTCCGCGAATCTTCTGATCGGCCCACACTATCGCACTGCACAGCAGTGCTGTCAGCACAGATTGCTAAGAACACTCCACTCCTCAATTTGCACGATAACGATGACCTTTTCCTCCAATGTGAGCGTGGAAGAAGAATTTCTACTGCAATGTGCAAACGAAGCTTCGTCTCGAGATATCAACTCACCTGTATTGCTCGGCCCATTGGACCAACGGTCGCTCCTCGCGATCCCCTTGGCTGCTGTGTTCGTGTATCGTCGGGAGGCTTCCGTCGCCGAAGAACTGGTCCCGATCGATCGTCTTCGCCGTACAATATGTCGTTTACTCGACTATTATCCTCATCTTACTGGTCGCCTCGTCATCAACCCGAAAGATCTGTCGCCACAGATCGAACAGCTCGGTGCTGGGGCCAAGTTGGTTGCTGCGTATTGCAGTGAACCGCTCAAAGCGTTCGAAGTTGTTTCTGCAGACGACAAACCGGGGTCGACATCTCGCCTAATTGGTACTAGTTTACCGGATGGAGGCAACGCGCTGGTTCCTCCTTTCGACCCAACCGAAGCAGGTGCAGCGCGCGATCCAATTCTAACGATACAGCATACACGATTCGTATGTGGTGGCGTGTCGATTGGCTTGCGTCTTCGACACATCTTTTGCGACGCTGCTGGGTTTTTCCAACTTGCACGCGATCTAGCAGAGTTGTATCGAGGATTCCGGGACCTTGATCTTGGTCAGGCTATCGATGTAAAACTCTCCAGTCCTCCGGACATTCACTCGTACATGGCAGGAGTGCAGATGACACCTGAAGAACGACAAGAAGCTCTTCAATTCACTCCGACCTTGTTTGAGCTAGCACCAGAGACCCAAACCTCAACAACTAGCGATACAACTGAATCAACAGCCCCTTCACCTGTTGTCATCGGTCGAATGTTGAGGTTTTCTCCCGATGAACTCACTGCTATCAAGGCCGAGGCGAATACTGGTAATAGTGGTCACCCAGTGTCAACTTTCTGTGCACTGATAGCTCACATATGGCAGAACATCTATCATGCGCGCGAAACATTGTGCGTGAAGCAGAGCATGAGCTCGAGTGATACAGCACTTAAAATGCCGTGCCAATTCTTGGCTTCGCTTGATTTGCGCAGTCGAGGTCAGCTAGATATTTCACCTCGGTATTTCCCCAACTGCGTGATGTGTCCAGTTTTCTCACTGTCTGGTGAGGATTTATTGAGTGCCCCCTTATCGAGAGTTGCTGTTGCAGTTCGCGAAGGTGTTCAAGCTCTCGATCCACTCGAAGTGCAGCAAAATTTACGCTGGCTGGCTGCACAGCCGGACAAACAGCGTGTACAACTTCGTTATCACTACGACGAAGGCGGGGTCATGGTGAGCCAATGGAACAAGTTTGGTATGTACCTAGGCACCGAATTAGATGTCCCACCAGCGCTTGTATCACAGCCATTCACACCAATTTCACTTATTGATGGCTTGATCTACTTCATGGCCACAGAGGATCAACAGAAGCACGGTGAATACGGTACTGGAATTACAACAGGCTGCATCGATGTAAGTCTGGCATTAAGTGAATCGGTGTGGAACACTTTGGACCAAGACCCTCAATTTCGCCAGTACCGAGGGTGGTAAGCATTGTACGATGATATCTGCTTCTGAAAGTCCAATAAAGCGAAGGGATCCCTACCACCACTTTTGTTGATTTCCGAGAATATCGTGACATAATGTAAGTGTTTTCTCCAGCTGGATATCTTGATGATACACTCGAGTTTCAACGTTGGTCAATGCGTTTGGGTAAATGTAGTTCGCTCGTAGCATCGTTGTAATCTTGGAAGCAGCGTTGGTCGGGCAAGCCAATTTACCATCCTGTAGTCCTTTAATCAGTTGTGAAATCCCCGGTTTCGGTACATCCGCCATTCATTTTCCAGTCTTCCTCAATTAGTGCCTTCTCTAGGACTGAGGAAAATGACATCATGAATTTGTCATGCATCCGCTGGGCTAGGCTGAGGAACGAGTGCAATTGCGACGTTACATCTAATTTTTCACGAGGTGACATCACATTCAGACGCGAGTATGCTCGTGCGAGAGTCCCGTATATCTTCACAGATTGTTGTGCGGACAATTGGATCCACCCTGTCGTTTGACATTGAACGCCACTACATTGTGTACCATTGACTTCAATGGGCTCACACTCTGCCACCCATACTATGACAACATAATCTCCATCTTTAAACCGTGAAAAAGTGTACTTGCCACGAAAATCCACGTCCGTGACATCATCAACATAACGTATTCCAAAAGTTTGGACGATCACAGTTTCAGACTTTTGAACAACCTGCATATCATATTGTTAGAGACGTACTACGACTTCAGGACCCATATTCATTGCTTACCTGATGATAGTAACAATATTCGTCGACAGTGTCAGTGCTGAGCACTTTCCAAAGAGCAGTTGCTGTTGCTTTTAAATCAAACGGCAGTACCACGTTAGACTGCATGACAAAAACTTTCTGGTCGTCTACATGTTCCACAAAGGTATCTAGGAAGCAAGCACTGGTGTCGCTGAACGCTGACCCTCTCAACACGGCCTTCATCTCCAGCAGTGTGTTTTCCGCACGCTCTATCAACTCCTTAAAATCACCATCTTGCGTAAAGACAGACTGAACACGTCTATCTTCAATGAACACCTGGACACCCACAGTACTCAACGAAAAAGCACATTAGTTGAGGCTACAGGCAAACCCTGACACCAGAAAGCCTACCTTCGCGCAATATTGACGGTCGAGTAGCTGCATCAACTGCTTTCCTAGCTTCAAATCATCTTCAAGTTGTGTGCGGAGCTCCGAATTTCGGACTAGAGCGCGTCCTCGTTCCTTTGACTGCCTCTCAGCTATTTCTTGCCATACTGAGCGTTTTCGTTGATAGCGAGGTGCTATCAGGCGATACCCTCGGCAAAGCACCATGTTGTTGCTCTGTTGCACGATAGAGCTGACATAAGTCGGGTTTAAATGGCGCTGGGCCTGAATTTGCACTAGTTGAGCCAGTTCATCCTCGAGTCTTGTGGATTCACAACGGAGGAATTCCAACTCTTGTTTCGCCCGGCGGACGCGTTTCTTCTTGGGTTGCGGAGCTTCAGCAATATTCTCTGATACGTTACATGGGCTTCCCGTAGTGTTGAGTGCGTCGTGGCGAGTCTTGGTAGTGCTGCTGGCATATGCAGATCGTGGGGTCAGCATTCTTAGTTAGTGATCTCAATTAGAGGTGATGTTTAGCGAGGCGCCAAGAGCAGTTGTGATTGGCTGGACTTCGAAATTGAGCATAAGCCGTCAACGGCGTAATCAATTGCAATTAGAGACCTGTGTCGATTGGTCATCAAGATAGAGTATATCGCAATCTCTAACTAAGCAAAGTCAACTAGTAGAAATTAGGGGACCCGGGTAGTTAACCCGGGGATTCGCAGTTCGAAGACTGGTGTCTGTCCCAAAGAATGTATTAGTATCGGTAGACAATGCAATTATTAACATCTATAATGAAGATGTATTGCTATCACATACGTATTAAGTGAACAGACCAAGAAGCTGCACGGTGAAGGTCACGCGATTCAACCATCAATCAGCACCTGCGATGATTAAGGTATTCGTAAGTATGTTCATTAAAAATCAGTCCGCTGTCTTCATATCCGCGTTACAGAGCGTATTATTGTCAGTTTAAGTCTTGATGACCGTCACGACGCTTACCAGAGGATCTACCGTGTATACTCACCCTGGTTCATTTCATTGTTATTTGAGCTAGGTTATCCTCGCATTCAGTCATGAATCCGCAAGTTTTACGAAGGAGCGCGTAAAAACGTTCCCGCGCATTGGTAAAAAGAAAGCGACTTCGCTTCACATGTTGAAATGCGTTGCAACGTGATCATTGCCAACACTGGACACATGAACTTCATGTGTAGCTGCATAGCACACACCGGGCAACCCTCGGTATGTTTGAAATGCAACCAACAGACTGTAGATGTGTCCGTCAAACCATCAGCAATCTATTATTCGTTTCTACGAATGTTACAGTAGAGAGCACAGCTACACTAAAGATTCTCGTAAAATTCTCAATCACAAACCATCCAGAACGCGCATGGCATCCGCTGAGGTGTGAGGTGTAGCTTGAAATCGTTCCATGACATCCACTGAAGGAGCATTAGTAAATCTAGCGGGAATATCGTTCCTTTAGAGTATGTGACGTGAATGTCGTTCGATGACATCCAAAAACAGCCCCCAGACGACAGTTCTTCGAACTGCAAACTCTACTTCTACTAGAATGGACGACAAGTTCATTCCATCAATCTCATCAGTTTTTAAGTTGATACATCGGTCAAAAGTCCAGTTAGTTACGAGGATTCAATAATTAAATGTAGTCGGGGACGACGTATGTGGTGTCGGAAACCTCGAAAAATCGAGAGACGTCCATAAGAACGAAGACTGTGACGGGGTCATACGAGCACCTTGCTTGAGGAAGCGTGCTATTAAGAGTATACAAAGTCTAAGTGAACGGCAGTTCACTAGTCCCTGGTCTGAGGGGACTTAATAGCCAGTTTAGAGTAGGTTTAAGACTGATTTATTTATGGTTAATTAGGTCATTTGGCCTGTAATACAAACTACTAATTAACAATAAATTGTCCTTAATATGCATATAAAAGTTAGGTCAAATGCTATTGATTGGCCCTCAGCCACCAGACCTACGTGGAAGTGGTGTGATTCACACCACCTACGAATGAGTATCTAAAACGAATACCCACAGTATATCTACTTCTAGAGGCGGTACCCTTTCTGGGGTACCCCTCATGTAACCCCGTTACAAAGACACGCTCAGAACAAGTACAGTATCCTGAGAATTTATCCGTCAACGATCAAAACGTGTCCACGCGAGAACTCTTCTCGTATGCTGACGGTCTCGACAAGGTGCTCATGATACTGGGGACTGTGGGAGCTATGGTCGCCGGCATTGCCTAACCTATTCAGATTGTGCTCTTCGGTCTGTCGGATGATACAGTCAGTATCGAGGAAGGCGCAGGAGACATTGCACTCAAGATTGTGTACCTTGTAGTAGCTATTTTCTTGATGGGACCTTTCAAGTGACATGCTGAACCATCACTGCTTCACAACATGCCAAACGAATTCGTAGCAAGTACGTATGTGCAATCATGACAAAGGAAATCGGTTGGTTCGATGTGAACGAGCCTATGCAACAAGGCTCGCAGGTAGCAGAAGCTAAGGTGACGATGCAAAAGGTATGGGACGCAAGGTCGGAGGTGTCTTGAGTTCGTTTGCGATGGGTATTGCCAGTGACGTCATCAGACTCTTGAAAAGATGGCAGCTTGTATTTGTATCGCTAGCGTTCGCCCCATTCATCGCTTTTTTAGTACTACGGTTCGCTCTAAAATAGATCGTATACGGAACGGATCTGGTTTATGAACAGTTAATGTCGCCCCATGATCTCACCTGGGATCTAAAATCTAGTGGTTGAGTAGTGAGACAGCATTGAGTATTGAGTACTCCCGCAGTCGGTAAGTTTCCTCGAGAGCGCATTCTGGAAGGCAGTGGTAGTTCCGCCTCGGCGGAGGAAGGGACAGGTGGTATAGCCGCCAATAGCGACACCAAATCCACAAGATGTAGAGGAGCACACCAGCAAATTGGAAGTGACTCCGATGTAGAGAAATCTGCAGTAGATGTTGTCAGCGTCCATGAAGAAGGTACACAAGGTGTGAGAGTGGGCGGCAGTTCTCCAAGGCAAGAAGAACGCACAACTTGTTTCTTTGAAGGCTGCAAATACACTCGGGCATGGGCGTCTTCACGAAAGATTGTATATCGGTGCTCTAAGTTTCGAACCGGATGCCGCGGCAAGATGGAATTTTAGGATCGCGAACATGGGTTACTATACGGTACAGACACACACATGTGCTGAGACGGCTTGGCATTCTAAAACCTTCTTCAATCTTGGCAGTCTTGGTACTTCTTGGTCTTCCTTTACTTCGGGAGGCCACACTCGGGTAGGCTTGATCTCAGTATATTTGAAATGTCACGTCGAACTTGGATCTTCATACATTCATCATTGATGTCATGTCTCTTCTGGGATCGGCAGCACGGGTCTGGTCCTTGTATAGTGTAGGAATCTGCTTGCATGTCCCTCGGATCACACTGTCTTGACTCTACTTGAATGACGGCGAACTGACTTCCGGACTGAACTTAACTTCGACTACTTGATCGTCAGTCTTGTTCTTGGACAGTCACTTGGTGATTCGGGGTGTATTGTCATTCAGGATGTACATTCAGGGTGTACTTAATAACTTTGGATGGCGTCTTCGTATCCGGTGATCGAACCTAAAGAATGTGGGAGACAGTCTTGGGGTTTACATGTGCAGTTGTGGTCGTAGTTGTGGAAACCTTGGAGTTTCAGGGTGTTTGGGTGATGTTCGGCTCTGTCAAAGTAGGCTGCTCCTCGGGATACAATCGCCGAGGGCACTTGCTTCCTTCTCGTGGATACCTGCCGTCGAGGAGTCGGCGGTCGTACTGAGCGTCAGTGTTGCATCCTGAATGTGATACCCATTCAGGGCGAACGCTTCCAACCTGTGAGCCTCTCCGTAACCGAACATCTACATCCCCAAAGTCCAACCATCATTTCGTCCAGGTATCCCACTCAATACTCATCCTGAAAACCATCATCTCTTGTCCGAATCAGAGTGTTCGGGTTGCTCCGGCTGGGCAGCTATTGGTGTACCTAGAAGATTCGAAGGCACATCGTCACACGATAATACCATCGGGTGTGGCTGAGTTGCGCCTGTACGGTAGAGGTCGATTTGGAGCGTTCGGGGAGGACCAGTCGTGAATAGCGAGCAATACTAGCTGGTAAGACTGGTCAAATGTGTCTCGGAAGTGGGGTCATTTTGAACTGGCCATGTTCCGGCTGAAGTCACACCACATCCGACTCGTTGACGCGTGCTCCCGCTGGAAGGTTATCTGCAACGGAACGTCACTGAAGGACGAGTTTTCGCCGTTGTAAAGTTTCTTCAAATTCCTTGGAAGTGCTACCTGCAACTGCGATCGAGACACCACTCGGTAAGTTTAGTACTCGGCCACGCACGCGAGCCTACATTCTCTAGAAAATTGACCGAACCGGCCAGATGTTTTGGTGATAGACGCAACATCTTCTCTACTTCTGCAGCTCCCATAACTCAGTTCAGCTCCTGCGTAAATACGCTTCGCATTTAGAAGTCATTGCGTCCGGATACTGCGCTAGGGTTGTCAATCAATAGTCGTACATGGGTCATTACGTTCGTCGTTGTTCGCTCTCTCCACCTTGGACCCTAACCCAACGCAGCAATAATGGCACTGAGTCGCTCCCTGATATTCACATTGAGTTCGCCACCTTCCATAAACCTTCGATCATCAGCGCTAAACTGCGCATGAATATATTTCCGACGAGCAGGATGAAGGACGCGCAGACCCAGGTTACAAACGTACATGAAGAGGTGAACGCTGGGCTCTAGTAACGCTGCAAGCGGGCCAAGTGACTATCCTTGCAATTCGGCCCGCTCTATCATGTGCGAGACCCACAGCAGATTAAGACGAGCCACCATTGATATCCGTATTATTGAAGCTGGGTGTCGCTTGGTGTACAACGGCGAATAGTTGAAAAAGGATTGTTCCTGTCAATTACATGTGCAGTACATACCTGGGGGTTCCAATCCGTTGCTCCTGCCTATTTCCCGTCAGTATTGTCGCTACCAGCATTGCTAGAATGCGCTGAATCGCTGTGAAAACCTGCTCAGGCAACATCAAAACAGTCGTGTCCCACAGTCTAGACCGAGCGCCTAGTTTTTCTCTGAATACTTAGCGAAATTCTTCGGGTTGATCGTACGAGTCCGAGGACGTCCACCATGACCAACAGCAGTGCGGATTCACGACCATCCTGCCTGCATCCAAGATCAGCTTCGACGAGGACGTGGCGATCTACCTGCGTGAAGAAAATAAATTGGAGTCAGGATTGAGAAAGGCCAATGGGTGACGACTCTTGCGCCACCCCAAGAATGATATCGCATCCCCTAACACACCGTAGTTACTCAAAGGGAAGGGATAAATGAATAACAACAACATCGCTATCGCGATGTGTTCCGGCAAAACACGAGCTCACCAACTCGTGAACGGGCAAATGGAAAATGCCGTTTGACATCTTCTTTCAAAAGACGGAAAAATACACCTCGGTACCTTTTCGCGTAATAATATACTGCGCTTTGCTATTGTGGCCACATATTCGTACGTCAAGTCGGGGGGAGGTTCTTCTTGGGAGGCCTGTGCGTTGGTGGAGGCGTCTTTGGGAAACGAGAGATCGTGAATGACTGCGCTTCCACCGATGGACCACAGACAACTGTCTAAACACACCTGAATATTGCTCCAACACTCAGCCGCGGTTGCATTGACCACGAAGTATGTCCAGCATTTATGGTCTTCTGAAATATCGCGCAGTAGCGCAGCATTCATGACCACAACCGACTACTTTTGAACACGTGCAGCCTTTCCTTTGGAGGTATTGAAAAACCGCGTTCTGTTATCGCTAGTAACGTGTCAAGCTTTTTATCCCATGCAGAATCCATGTTACGTGCTCACAGAATATAATGTTGTTTAGCCGCAGCAACATGATTGATTTACCCCGCCAAAACCGAATAATAGCAGTGAGCGATAACTGCACTTGTTCGCCAACTCCGTTCACGCCCGGACTCCACCGTGACCCAGCATAGACTGAGACGCTGTCGTGGGAGCCGTTGTAGGTGGTTGAACTCCGAATGCCACCTGCACTACCTCTCTAATCATCGCGCTGGTGTTTCTTGTGGTGCAAACGATTCTTAAGAAGGAGTATTATTTAACGCACCACTTACGGTGTGACACGTGAGCGATGAGCTGAGCTCCCCCCCATTGAGTCAGGTGCTCTCATACTTGGCGCCTAGGCCCCCTAAGCGCTCCTGGACGAGCTTTAGCTGAATTGTGTGCATGTTGCGCAGGGAGATGTCCGTCAGGAATATGCTGTGTACACTGGTTTGGTATGGTTGACGGACAACATTGTACAGATATCGACTTCAGCGTTGGAGGTAAGCGTACACCTCCCTCAAAATCATCTTATTTGGAGGTTGAGAATACCTGTCTGGATGTGATAATGTGGAGAATACACTGTGGTGAAGCAGATGAGAAGCTTTCCGATTCCGATCTCGTCCTGTCAATCAAGATCAAGATCAATCCCTCCTTATGGTGATCCTCAATATAGTGACACTCACTATAATGACCAAGTGAATGCGTGCGCCATCATCCCTGCCCAAGACGATTGTACCTACGTGATATCGATCCTGACAGGTAAATATCGATCTTAACTTTATTATGGATATTAGGAAGCCAGTGCAGCTTGGACAGCCACAGATGGGAAGCATAGGATATTATCCATTAATTCAGAGTTGGTTTTACCTTCTACTACACAAGTCTTCCTTCTTCTTCGCTATTCCGGGTAGGAATATACAAGATTGGCCCTCCCGACGTCACGCAGGATCAAGATCGACATCAAGTAGAACCCCCACGCCCAGATTGCTTGGCTGGACGTTCGTCAACCCTCAAATCTCAAGACCCCGCTATAGGAAGCACGCAAGTACGTATTGGAACCATTGGATAAAGGTCACACACCGACTACAAGACCCCCCGAGCTAAGATCGACGCTGGCCAAGGCAGGATTGATCGAGTACAACCAAGATCGAAGCTCAATAACTACGCGGCGCAGCGAGTAGAAGTATCCCCGCTGCTGCCACCTTTCCCGCTGTCCTGTCAGACAGCAAGATCGACAACAACCGCGTCTAATCGAGATCACCCGAGGAGCGATCTAGTCCCACCGACGGGTACACAAGGTGAGATCAAGTAACTTCACGGAAGATCGGAGTACCCCCTCCGTTAGTCGGCAGTTCGGGCGCAGTGTGCAAGAGGACCTCTGCGATCTTGCGATTTCGCAGAACCACTTCGCCACAACACCGAGTGTTAAGTAATGTCGTGCGCCCGTTCCCGGGTACTGGAGTGTAATCGCACTCTTGGGTGACGTGATAACTTTATCTAAATTCAATTTAGCTCGCCATCCCGGATAAAAAATCTGTCCTTGATCGAATCATGTTGTCCCTCTGGACAATATATAATGGATAACCGCAAAACGATTAGCTCCCAGTGACATTGCTAAACCAAAACGCTAGGCATGTTACCTCCCGAAATGACGTGCGTAGTAGTAGAGGAATATTTTATTTCGGATCATATCTGGATCTGATCTAAACGAGGATCCGGAGAACAGATCTGGACTATTAACAGGTTGCTGACAAGGTAATATATATGAACTAGGGAAGTTGCTTCATTAGTAAACTATGTTAGTACCTACTTAACATAATCTATGTGATGACATCAGGTAATTAACAAGCGCCAGAGCGATTTCGTCCTCCACATCGCTCTCAATATCAGTAGGAATGTCGAAGGCCTCGGGAAGCGTGTAATCTCACCAGGAACTCAACGCACACGACCACGGGCTACGTCACCAACACGACGCAGATATTCTTGTGAGATCGTCTTCATCACTGTCACGAATGTTGTCATGGAAGGACGTGGGGTTGGGAATCTGCTATTTAACTCGCGGTTAAACCGCTCAAGTGTTGTTGTTGATTCTCTCACCTGCTCGTTGTCTAGACCAAACACGATCCAGACATCGATGGAGAATTGTTTGAGCCATGTGCGCTCAAAGTAGTTCCAAAACGCTTTCCATTTCTCAATCGAATACGCTACTATAGCAACTACACAGCACTGCTTAATCTCTCGTCATTCCCACCTAATGTCCCTCTTATCATGCACATGTTCAAGAACTGTCAGTGTGTCTAAGGCAGCTTATGGCACACAGATTAGACACTCATCCTCCGGTATAGCGTAGCGTTTCATAGCACGACGGAGAACCCTTTACATGTGAAATAGGCATCCTAGAACATTTGCGTTCGGGAACTGCGTTTGAAGGGCATCCATTAATGCAGAATCAAAATCACACACGATTTCTGCAGGCTCAGTCTATTGACCTGTCGCCTACACGATGAAGTATATCATATTCCAGTAGATATCTACAGTGCGGGCGCTTAAAACATAGAACACTGAAACGAAGACTCTCGATACACGATCGTGCACCATGAAAACGACGCATCGTGCATAACCACTAGGAACACAGTGAAAAGTTCCGTCAACGAATGGTGTCGTTCCATGGTAGCGTAGGAGTGATATCAATGCGGGATGTACCCACCCCTAAATACACATGGGCTTGTTCAGTTCCTCTCGGTTTGGTTTAATGCAACGAAAATCGAAAAACGATACAGAATTATCGAGTGCAAATGAGAGCAGTGTGATCTTAATTGCGCCGTGAACATTACCAAAATAGTGCTGATTCCTTGTATGGTACATACGGCGAATGCCTTGTTGCTCCGATAGTCCACGTACAACATCAGAGTTATCGACCGAATAGAATCGCCTCTGTAGTACTTGCCAAACACAGCGTACTGGCCACGCTACGTGTTCAATTGTGAATAGATCCGGTTAGGCCATCACTTCAACTTTAACGTTGATAACAGAGCTAGCTATAGGTAAAAGATAATATTAAACAGAGTTTGATTTGCGCTATGAATCACAAGTGTCTTTAGAAGCACGAGCGACCAAGGGAGGTCGCTGTGTTTCCCAATCTATCTCGTCGAGGAAGGACTACCTGGAGGACCGCTCGAATTAGGAGGACCCCAGAGGGAGGACGGCCAAGGCCGCGCCCACCGCGTGAAAACTCTCAACACGTCCAAGTCGATTTAACTTGGCGACCAGTGGGCTTGAACACTCGGAGTGATCCACTTATTTTATTTGCTAAGTTGCTAGTGGACACTCCGAGGGCTCCTTGCATTTCATATTCATTTCCCTGCGATCTTAGGAGGTTTGGTAGTGATCCCCCCTAGGATTGGACTGTTGATTACTGTGTGTTTAGGAAAGACATTCTATTGATTTCTTCCATTATTTCGAGGGTGGTGCGCGTAGGGCATCCCGAAATTTACTTGTCTTCGGGCGTGCTAACTAACTGACAGGCTGCATATTGTATATTCAAACTCTGTATTGTTTTAGGTTATCTTTTGGGAAGTAGGTCTTTACTCGTGATCTCTCAACCCACATTCAGGACCCCCAGGATACGTACAACCTGGACGTTCTTACAGTTTCTGTGTGTCTATCTTAGGAATACAAATACCCGGTGAAACCCGGTCCGCCGAATTAATCAACACCTATAGGGATTGCCCAAGGTCACACGCTAACCTGGATCGAGTCTAGTACTTGATCCAGGACCTGTACTACCCGAAAAGTCGGTTCTTCTCGAAGGACCACCCCCCATTTTTCGGGCGCGCTATACCTTGGGCGGTAAAGTGTTCACCCACTTCGCCACAATCGTGTGTACGCCAGTTTAGAAACAATACTTACCCAGGTCGGCTGCCACGACCATGGACACCTGTGTCAATCCAAATGATTAAGTAGATCGCTCCCAAGACCGATTTCGAGCACACTCCACCCTACGCAATATCTCATTCTTGTTTGGGGGCTGCATTGCTGGGCTTTTACGTTGCTTTAAAAACTTCTCTCGGTAGAAGGAAGTCATCATACGTACGCCCTACAAGTTAATGTTGTATATGCGCATGGTCACCCAACGACGCGCTTACAAGACGCAGCCTAAGCCACAGTACACCTTCGCAACAGCAAGACGCACTTAGACAGACAAGGAACAACAAGAACGTTTCGGAAATCCGTCCAAGGTTTAATCTGCCTTGTGGGGGGAATGGTTGCGGCAGTTAGTAGTACATCTCCAACTACATAGCCGCGATGCAATCTGCTTGGCCAGTCAACTTTTGTGCTGAGGGCTGAAACGTTTTCCAAGGTGCTGAAGAGACGGTAGCAGCACCCGGAGCTAACCCGAACTTACTTTTGTTTCTCCCATTGCACATCGGGAGAGCAACCGCTCATCTTGCCGGAGCCATAGACTCAAATAAAATTATGCTGTTTGGAAGGCGGAAATTCACCGCCTTTTAAAGGTACACAAGAGACACAGAAGCGTTGGTACTAACCTTGCGATGACCATATTGGCCACGTACTCCTCGAATAACGTACCACCAACGACTCTCCAATGGGCGTCCACTCTGATACAGAGGCATGCAGTCGAGGTGTTAGGGGCGTCTTTCGAGAAAAAAAACGTTAACATAACTCGGTTTGTACCACATTGCCACAATGCGTTGATGTGCTGAATGAAATTCGCAATTATTCTGAGCTAAAATAAATATTAAGAAATAACTATGAAAATGGGCTCAATTTGGGGACGTGATTTGGTTTCTTCGTACCATTGACAGTTGTTGTTGTTGTTAAATAAGTAGCCCAGAAGCAAGAACGACACCTATTGCGTTCGCTATGCTATGATGCGCTGCGGCTTAACTTTGAATATTGATGGAGTCTAGTCTACAACTCTACTCTACTCTCTTCTTAAAAAAAATCATCAAAACGTATACTGAGGAATGTGCAGAGAAGAAAAAAACTCAAAAACCACCGACACGTCCTTAGCTTGTCAGCTACTAAAATGACTCGAGCGGTAGCGACGAATGCAAGTCAGGAAGTTTTATAGTGATTAATAGTACGGGTAGTGAGGCACTCCTCCAATCCATTTGTATTTCATTAAATCTCAGACTAATTTAGAAATTCGGGGAAATTAGTCTATGCAATCTGGGCCCAGACTATTTTGTATTAGCCGATGAAAAGGTAGTTGTCTGAGTCTGACTAATTACTGTAGTTACAGTAGTAACCCAAACATTCACTCAAATACATCAGTAATCGTATTCGAAGTTGTGGGTTACAGTGCACAGCGTGAATTACAACCATCGTTTACAAATTTGTACTATATCTGTTGTAACGGGGTTACATGAGGGGTACCCCAGAAAGGGTACCGCCTCTAGAAGTAGATATACTGTGGGTATTCGTTTTAGATACTCATTCGTAGGTGGTGTGGACCACACTACTGCCACGTGGGTCTAGGTGGCTGAGGGCCAACCAATAGCATTTGACCTAACTTTTATATGCATATTAAGGAAAATTTATTGTTAATTAGTAGTTTGTATTACAGGCCAAATGACCTAATTAACCATAAATAAATCAGTCTTAAACCTACTCTAAACTGGCTATTAAGTCCCCTCAGACCAGGGACTAGTGAACTGCCGTTCACTTAGAGTTTGTATACTCTTAGTAGCACGCTTCCTCAAGCAAGGTGCTCGTGTGACCCCGTCACATCTGTACAGCGATATGCATGCATTTAAGTAAATTTCAAAACCGGGATCCATGAACTACTTGACTACATAGTAAATTGGAATGCATAATCAAATTGAATTGAGTACTCGATGCATGTTAACCTCGGAAAAGACACAAAGAAGATTAGGTCGAAATCTCATCGGATCACATCGATCATAGTTAGGGTATGTTGAGAATTGAGTCCTTCTGCAAGCCAACCCGGGCTGGCACGCGTCCTTATCAACTCTGTATAGGAGCGCATGCTGTATCTTATAGAAACAGTTTTGATGTATTTCCGTCTAAATGCTACGAACAGTGGAGTTGGATACCCTGTGTGCAATCGAAGTGATGGTCCAGAACTGAATAAGATTATGGGACAAGTTAAAAACATAGGATATCGGTAGTGATGCGAATGGAATCGAATGAGATTACGGGGTACGTTGAAAAACATAGGAAAGTGATGGAGTAGAATCTAATGAGATTATGGGGTACGTTGAAAAACATAGGAAAGTGATGGAGTAGTATCAAATGAGTATATGGGGCTAGCTAAAAAGCATAGCTAGATTAGACGTAAGAAAATGAATTCACTTCGCAATCTACAGTCGAGTGCACAACCAAGGGACGAGATTTTGCACCACGGTTCCGAACAACCATAAGTACTTGCTCATGAAACTACACTATCCCTTGTTGGTAGCTGTCGCTACGCTGTCCGCTACTGCATCGATCAATGGCGTGAATAGTACAACCCCTTCCGATACCAACCCACTGGACCGTAAACTCTCTGGCAATAATCAACAGATCCGCAGTGGTAACAACCGCGTTGTAAAGACTCATGAAGGTGACAAGTACAGCGATGAGGGTAACTCAAGCGATGAAGAGCGAGGTGGACTGGATAAGATTGCGAAAGAAGTGGATGATGGGATTGCCAAGTATAGATCGTTACATGGCCTACATGGTCTAACTGAAGTTGATTTTAACAGCGGCTTGTGGGCTAAGCTATACTCTCATTTCGACGATTTCATTGCGAAGAAAATGGACCCCGATCAAATGTATACGCAGATGCTACGTCACAATGGCGGCAAGAAACTCGAAATCGATGACAGGACACTTCTGGAACAATACGTACTTTACTGGAGTCTAAAGCACCCTAACTGGGTTGGTACTATTGATCTACCTGTAGATAAGTCTGTTGTATTGAAGACTGCAACCTATGGAGCAACGTAGAAATTGTCGAGCAGAGTCCGTTGATGCTTCGACCCTTGTGGTATTGAGATTCGAAGGTTGGATAAAAGATGAAGTGTTATGCTAGCTTCCTCAAGTTAGAGCAGAATCTGACACAAAGGCAGATAACAGAACAACAATACATGCTATTCGGGTGAAAATCAAAACGTTTGTTGTATGCCCCCGATTACTTGATTAGTAAGGAAGTATTTCATGTTTACACAAAGATATTAAAACAATGTCTCCATTTGTATGTAGAGTAGATAGAGAAGATTTCTCCCTTTTATCTGCCTAGCCTTTATGTTGTGCACTCACACACACCATATTCATGTGTTAATCATCCTCGCAGCATTTGATATCCATCAGGGCGAAGATTTTTCGCGTCTTGATCTCTGTAGAATCCCACATTTTAGTCGTTCTTGAGCAGGCATACTCCACTAAACTCCTTACTTAATGTCCTCCAATGTGCACACTGCATCCCGGAGGCAGATTCTCCACCAGGTACTACCCTCCCAGCGTTCTCGACGATTTTTACTTACCGTGAGGCTACGTTTCTTCATCTAGTGATTAGTCCCTGTATTAACTAGCAACGTCAGATCCATCTGAATATGATTCAGCAACATAATGTGACAGTGACATACCTTTCCAATGGTGATCCAATCTGTACCGGAATTTATACCTCAAATTATTCCACACCTTAGCGATTCGGTAATAGCTCCAGCAACGGTCTTGACGACGGCGTGTACTAATCCGTGCGGAATATGCAGATGAAAGAGGACCATCCGCATACCAAAGCTGCTATCGTGTGTGACTCCTGATTGATTATTCCCTCCAGAGCAGATAGTGTCCGAGCCAAGATACTGCTGGTATAGTTTCAGTTTCAGCATAGAAACTAGAGATATATTGCCATTCCTCGTCCAGGACAGAGATGTCAGCTTCTCAGTTAAATTCTTCAACAAGTAAGATCGATAGCACTCGGACTCTTGTAATGCAGCAGGTAAACGATGTTGATAGTTTTAGAAAACTAATCGGTAGTCGTCAAGATGAAGCTTCACTGCTGAAGACTTCGACGCCAGAAAATTAAACCGTTGATAGTATTTGGCTAATTTAAGCTCTTCGAAACCTTCAAAGCATACATTACATGAAGTTTTGCGGACTGGGGTTATAGCGCTTTCTCACCACGCCAAATAGACCTTACCAGTAGCGGCTCCAAATTTCCTTCGGATTGCATTAACTTGCTTTAGCAAAGGCAGCTGCGAGAAACCTTTGAAGTTTAGGAAAGATTAAAACACAGATAGTCGTGATCGCCTAGAAGAACACGATTTGCGTGCTCGACAATAGGGGGTTTCAGTTAATCATTCCTTGAAGGAATGAGTCGGCTGAAAACTGTAGAAATCCAATGTATGATTTCATGGGGGATTCCAGTTAAAATTAGCAGCACGAATCTTTCCAGATCCGCAGCTCAGCTTCTGGAGAATCCCACTCTTATACTGAATATTTGCAGGCAAAATGTCTCCTTCTGACTTCAAGAAGCTCAAGCACGGCGTGTTGGCCACCATCTTCCAGCTAGCGATGGTCCGGTAGCTACAGGATGCGAGCCTCACAGTACACGACGAAGGAGACGTCGCTGAAGACGCCTCAGAAGACGACATCCTGCCAGATCACGTGAAACTGCGGCACGGGTTGGAGTCCGCGCGCTATTCGGTGCCGCGCAAGAACGTTGTGCGATCAACGGCTCATCAGCGCTTGCTGCACATGCTTGGAAATGCGCAGTTCCGCACATTTACCCGCGTCTCGAAAAACACCTTCAATGTGCTCCTCGACTTGATACGCGACGACGTGGTCTTCCAGCCAAAGCCTAACAGCACGAAAAGACCGCAACGTGACGTTGCCATACAACTTGTAGTGACGCTAGAATGGTACGGGGCTTACGGGAATGGGAATGCTGTCGCTCACTTTGTTAGGAACTATGGTAACGGCGCTGGTACCGTTTCAACATACGTTCGCCGAGTGCAGAAAGCTCTGCTGCGGTACTACACAAGGTTCGTCATGTGGCCGAGTCGATAGAAGTGCATCGAGTCGTCTGCAGTAGCTGGAGCATTGCGCTCAGAGCCTCGCTTCGGGCTGCTCAGGTTTTCAGGTAACTCATCACTGTAGCAGATGCGGACGGGGCTCCGACATTGGTTTTTATTGCCTGTAGCTGCGGTCCTGTAATTTGCACTTACCCCACTGAAGCTGAGCAGTTTCATCACTATCACTGGCATTGTCACCCTCCAGCGATCACGATAATCAGAAAAACAAAATTCATGATCGTCTGGATCGCATGCATTCTCTCCGGTCTGCTGACATTTTAATCCGATCGCTGTTCCTACTACAGTCATGTCTTCATCCTCACTGGGAACCGGTTCATACATTTGAGAGACTGGCTCAACGTTTGCCTGCGCCCAAAACATTGCATTCATTCGCTCGTAAAATGGGCATGCCTTCTCAATCAAATCTTCAACCTGGACGCCACGCATCATCATCTCTTCGGTTATTGCGAACCCAGTCTGTTTCATCACGCGCTCACGGGTAGCTTTGTAGCGCTTGAACCGCGAGTTCCAGCGACTCTGACAGGTTTTCCTGTCCTATTTGCTCGAGTGCCGAATGTCCGCAGGATCGTTCTTCATCGCGTAGTTTTGCATGTATTCTGCCATGCTAACAAAATTGAACAGCTTAGTCACACCAGTTCCATGGGCCATGCAATTTCCAGCTGTTGAAGACGGCACGATTGCTTGGCTTCACCATCCACGGGATCATCCAATCGAGTTGAACATGCGTCGTGTGCGCGTACTTGCCCGGCGCCCGCATCGTCGTCTCTCCAGAGGATTCTTCGTCCGTCTGCTCCAGCTCACCGGCCAGCTCCAAGTCTTCGGAGAGCTCCTCAAACTCGTGCAGCTGGTCCTCCTCCTCGGACTCCTACAGCATCTCTGCTGCCGTACGGCGCATCGCTGGTACTGCTCCAGGCGCCTCTGGCCGTGAGACTGGCCGCTTGTGCTTTGCCGCATCTGCTGAGTCTGCTTGGTCTTAGAAACCTTTGATCGGGCCGAGTTTTAGGAGTCATTCGTCTTGCTAGCCTTCTGCTTAGATACTCTCTTCGGTGGAGCGTTTGCCTGCTGGGCCTTCACGCAAGAGGCCTTCTTCTGCTGGGCCTTCTTTGGAACAGCCTTCATCATTACAGCCATCGTCTGCGAGGCCACCTTTTGTGGAGCTTTCGCTTGCTTTCGGGAGTGCGTGGTTTCCTTTTGCGTATGGAGTGCGGAGTAGCTGTGTGCTTCCTGTAAGAAATCAATAACCTGACGAATTCGATGTGGATCCGTTTAAAAGGGGTTTTGTCTGACCAAGTAATGAGGCATTCAGAAGGAATGAGTCCAAGGAATGAGTTTTATTCCTTGGTCTCATCGTTTGCAGAAATTATTAGCTGAGACCCCTAATAAGTGCCTTTTCCATTTTGCAGATACAACAAAAAGTGGAACTTGTTTGTGTGGTTAGCAGCACTCCGAGTGCAGAACATTATCATTTCTCCACTGTCTGTGATATGAGATCGGGGTGACATGATGCTATTTCCGATTTTCGAGCGACAGGTGGATATTACGTTACGATGTGATTGGTTAAAATATGGGTTATGAGAGAGGGGGGGCTGGGACACGGCTGCACCCGTGCGACATCTGTGGAAGATTTTAGACGAACCTTCGCCTGACTGTAAAGGGGCCCAATGGACCAGAAGTGTAGTTCAGAGTGTGCACAACTCTGAAGGTCAAATGCACTCTGTCTGGTCACCGGACTTTCCCCGACGATGAGTGCCTAATTCCTGGCGGAAAGTCTCTCAGAAGAACGTATCTCTGAGAGATCTCATCCCGTTACCGTCCAGCGCGACGATGATGGTTCAAGGATCTATACTACTTACCCGCAGAGACCAAGTATCGCGCGCCGGACGCCGCGCACCCGCGCAACCCTCAAGAACTTCGTGTACGTTGAAGCATTGGTGCTCCGTACTATGATATTCCGTTCAAGACTCTGGTATTCCACACTCTATGACCAAGACTCTGAAAACCAAAGTGGTTTCAGACTCTGAAAACCCGGATACCAGACTCGGAAATCAACGAAGATTCAAGACCATACTGAAACCAAGTGAACCCAAGTTCAGGTCACGCAATCAAGTGATGACAGACCTGCACATCCCCCGTGATGACGTCTCTACCTGTCAACCCATCGGGATCTACTACACTGACCATACTGAAACCAAGTCCAGGTCACGCAATCAAGTGATGACTGCCCTGCACATCCCCCGTGATGACGTCTCTACCTGTCAACCCATCGAGATCGGCTATACTGACTGTATACTGAAACCAAGTCAAGATGCCTGATACATACAAGAACCAAGTGTACCTGAGATTTGAAGACTGAATGCATGAAGAACGCCAAGGACGACAAGAAGAAGAGAGTTACCAGAGATATATGAGAGTTATGAGAAAGATAAAACGATAAACAGAGTTCAATTTGCTTGCTACTGCACAAGTCCGCTTGAGAGGTATCCAAGCCACTGCGTCGTGGACGTACGCCGTGTGATCTCCACCAAATTCAGTCCCCTTAGGTGGAGATCAGGTAACGTAGAGACCTGAGAGGACCCGCCTATTCCATATCCTAGTTGGGTCGTTTGTTTTGTCTCTAGCGGTAGCCCATTTCATATTGCTCGTTTGGACAGGCTCTGGAAACTAGACAGTAGTTTCCAGGGTGCAAGGTAGACTGTTATATATAGCTGATTGTATTGGTTTATATTTCCCTCTATATTGGAGGGTGGTGCGCGAACGTGACAGGGACACCAGACAGACTAGGTGTCTGGTAACGAGTCCCTAGTTGACCTGGAGTATTAGCCCACCGTTCAAGGGCCCAGAAAGAATAAGAACGGCTGTATATTTGTATATTCCTGAACTCTGTATATTTGTCGTTTATCTCTGAGGGTCAAGTATCTCGGTTCTGGATTTGTGATATTCAGACACCGATATCAGACTCTCTCTGGTATTAACCTTTTTCCGACCACCAACTTTCTGGTAACCTACTTGGTTTTCAGAAACTCCGACTCCCGAACGCTCCTGGAAGGACTTCTTGAACCCCGACACCAGACTCCAGGGGAACACAATTTCTCTTCACTTTGAACTCTAGACTCCGGCGAGGGTCATATTCCCAAGACAACGAACCCACAGGGATACAACAAGGTACCACACGCCCACCTACGTTGTACGGCTCTGAAATATTTTCAGTAGTCATATAACCGGGTTCACTATACGCCACCTGCACCGCGACCAAAGTTTTCACCGACTTCGCGACAGGGGCTTCTACTATAAATGGATGACACGTCCGGTAAGTAGCCTATCCCAGAAGCAATTGTCGAAGGTAGAGTGTTAGTGAAGTCCATATTCCAAAATAATCCAAGGGACGGTGGGGTATGCTCGGAACACTTATACAATAGTTGATACCATTGAAAATTAAATGGGAGCACTGTGGGGTAGGCAAAAGCATTCTATTTTACGTGGTGGGGATGTTATATCTTCGGTTGCAAATTCTCCTTTGTAGAACGGACACTTCTCTAGACGTTGCACCTAGTAACCCTTACGCCCTCGAATCTGCTCTGGGGTAGGACCAAGCCGCTCAGTGTACACTGCCAAGTATAGATTGCACAGTGTACAGTCCAGCGAACTGTTGACCTTCTCACAGGTACGAGTGAACAGCTCGCTCATTGTACTTGTGGATCGCTCTACCTTCACGACGGGACGGACGACACGCACGATTCTGGTCGCTGGCTTGGAGAATATATCAAACTGACTAGTGAGTTTCGCTGCGAAAGAAAACAATCAAAGCGTAGCAGGAATATCGAAGACTTACCAGCCTTAACCACAACGAAAGTTTACGTAAATATTTTGTAATAATTTAGAAATACTGTTAATAACCCATTATTACGTAATATTGTAAAAACGTTTTTGCCAGTGGACTGATGAGTAGTTCTCGTGAACACGAAGAACACACGAGATTCAAGCCGTTTTGGTGTCGCACCCTCAGATGAATCGTTTTCGGCTGGAGAAAACGCTTTTGCGGTCAAGAAGATAAACACTAGTAGCAAGCGTGGATTTGGTGGTAAGTGCTTCTACACCCAACAAGCCAGGGCACAAGGAATTTGAGCGCCACAAGAAGAAGACAGACGAGTAACGCGGACAAGTTGCTGAAGAGCATTGACTCGACTTCTCGTTCGCGGCTATGAGTATTATGAGAAAATCGGTATGGCACATCGACTCCAGTGCAAGCTCCCACATTACCAGCGTCCGGGATAAGTTTGTGTCCATGAAGGACCTACATAGACCAGTTCGGATGGAACGACGATGGAAGCGTTTGCGACTAGCTCCATCGGTCTGAAGCTGATGGCCGGACGGATCGTCCGTCTCGCTGTCGGGTGTTCTCTGTATCCCCGAAGTTGAAGGAAGCTTCATCTCGGTATCGAAGATGGCCGAGAAGGATGTCGTCGCGCAGTTCAGCAAAGACAAGTGTGGTTACTGCTATGGTGACGCAGAGTGTATGGGAGACAATGCGCTGTGGAAACGTCTACAAGCTGAAGGCAGTGGAGATAAGTTGTGTGATATCGCGACGACACCTCGTAAAGAACCGTGGGCTGTAAGCACACACTAACGGGTTAAGCAACAAGTAATCAAAACCTACAAGCGGTGAAGAAACCCTAATAGCCGAACCTACAGCCGTGAAAGATGCAAGAAACAACCCACACCAATGGAACAAATATTTACTGTAATGTAGAAGTTTATGCTAGATTCGAGCGTTACTGAGATCGCAATATTCCAAAAGCGTTGGTACAGCGATTACAAAAACGAATTTCAACGTTGTGCTGCAAGAGCGATGGACGACGTAAAAACGCTAAAATTGTGCGTTCGTGGCATAGCTATTTCACAATGTGATGATATTGAGGATAAATTATTGTTTTGTTCGAATACAAAATCAGACCAGGGATCAGCCTATTGCGATCGGTTGTGATGAAGTCTACCGTATGTATGCTAGTGACCTAAAATCAGTGTCACGTTGTTTAAGATATATTCGTTCAGCAGATTGCGCCATGCGTGACATGCCCCTCGTCGAAGTTCTCGTTCGACGCTTCAGCCATCGGCTTGTTGTCATCCGATTCGCCCTTGATGTCATAAGGATCGTGACTGTGCTGGAAGTGGAATAACAGCACGTGGGATACGATGCACATAATCACGAGGTACATTCGCAACACGACGAATGCATTCAGAAGGAAGCGTCTTGAATATGCTCACGAAGGTTGTCATGGCCCAGCGGTCATACGACCCACGCGAGTTTCTCGCTTAACCCATGTTGTTCCAAGATATACTCGAGCTAACTCGGTGGCTTCGATTGCGTTTTGAACGTCTCGCGCAATAGTAATCACTTTCTCTCTCTTCTGTGGGGACTCCAACACGCTTCGTAACTTGACCGACAGTTTGCTTTATGTGAAATAAACGATAACATTATGAAATGGAGTCTCTACAGCGTGCATGCCTCTTCGAAATCACGCACGACTTCGGTCGACTGAATTTGCTGCTCGGTTCCTTAAGCTAAACATATAGTACTTTCCAATAAACACTCTAGTCACGTGAGTACGTAGTACACTAGTAACAACACACCTGAAGCGCGGCCTTGAACCATCAAAATGTCGTATTGCCTGTAGCCGAAAGGTACACAGTGGAGGTTTCATCTATAAATAGTGTAGTCCAGGTGAGACGTAATCAAATTGATAAGAGCTAGGTGTGCCCATCCCAATAGACGCTTGGACTCGTAAATGTTGGTAAAGATATAGTGGCCTTGGAAATAGGTACAAACACGTTTAAAGCATGGAAGAGGGGGGACCTCCATTGCGGCGCACACATTTTCGCAATTCTAGCTCAATGACTACGCCTGATAGCTTTTCGAGCAGAATGCCACGTACGGTTATGCCGTTGTCTTGCCCGTAAAATCCCACACAGCCGCCCCCCTAATTTGGTGTGCGGGTGCGGCAATTTTCTTAATAGAATGGATATTCATTTGGGCCTTCATTACTTCCTTGGCGTCAGTTATTCCGCTAGCAACGACGACGGAACGAAAAGTGTGGAATCGTACGCTGAGGTATCTCACATTTGCTACCTGTGGTGCTGGAGGCCTTGCGTGACCGGGACACACGAGCATATTGATTGATGAAGCGCGCTAGCAAATGTAATCAGGCAGTTCACAAGTCCCGGTCTTCGGGGACTTAATAGCAAGTTTGGAGTAGATTTTAGACTGTATATTTATGGTCAATTAGATAGTTTGGCCTGTTCTAGAAAGTATAACATTGATTGGCTCACAGCAGTTCGACCAACATGGCAGTAGTGTGTCCCTCCCTACTGGATATCTACTTTTAGAGGCGGTAACCCCGTTACATCTTTAAACATGCCTGGTAATCAGGAGATATCCGTCGATGATCAAATTCTCATAGAGATACCGGGGCTAAACCCTCTCGTAATAAAAGGAGTCATTTTGCTCCTTTGAAAGTTTTTTGCAAAAATGGGTTGTTACGGACCCCTCTAAAGGAAGCAGAATGCTTCCTTTTAACAATAGATTCGATGTCATTATACCGTGTTATGGCTATGCCTATCAGATGAGCGCGTATTATACGATTAGGTTGATCTACTGTGCCTACTGAAATATTGACACGAAAATCAGCAAAGCCACCACTTTTGTGCATACCAACCATGAATATTGGGATTAATAATATGAAACGCAACTCCATTTGGGATGGAAACTGGACCAACCTCATCTCAGGATATATGATGGTACTGGGGTAATAATCTAGTCGTAGTGCTTTCATCCTCGCGAGTGAACAAATCCGTGGTGCGTTCCAATTCAACAACGGGTTGAAAGCGCATATTTTTCACGGTTCAACTTCTGCAGAGCTAGCTGGAAGAAATCGCTCAGGAGAATATATTTCGTAGGTTGATGTATGTTCAGAGGAGATTTCAAGTTCATCAAGAGGTTCATCCAAAGATAATTCTCCATCGGCAACGTTCTCAGTTAAATCCTTCCATGCCGGTCTGCCTGGTAGCTGCACCAGTCTTTGTAGTTCTCATTCCCCCGTTGAATAACCCCCAAACTAATGTTTTTAGTTCCACGGCGGTTTCAAACTGACTATTCAGCCATATCACTTGAAACATTGAGATATTTTGGGGTTTGTTGACTAGTCGGGATACGCGACCAACAATGTAAGCTGTACCTACATCTTTTGGTTCATCCATGGCTCCTTGGTCGGCGAAAATGATACTGTCTTCTTGAGATAAACATTTTGGAGATGTGGAGGAGGTGCCCGAGTTGGAGTCGCAATACTGGAAGACCCATTGACTTCACCACCGCAACCAGCAGTCATTCCAGCTTGGGTATTGGTGGTGGGAATCATTGGTTTCATGTTGCTACAGGTGCTCCCTCCTTCATGGCTTATGTCGATTACGTCAGGTTGTCGCGTTGTACATGAATCAATCTGAACAGTTGTAGAAGATCCGCGTTTACCCTACCATGCACCACCCCATCTCATCAACCCACTTACAGAAGCCTCACCTACCACCACATTGGCATCGCCAACATGAAATGTAGGTTGATCGCTATGGTGATACCCCTGAACACTTTGTCGGGCGCGATCTGCTTCACACTGACCACCTCGTTTGCACAAACAATTTCCTTCGTGCCCACAACCACTGTCACTTACAGCTCGCCTGTGTTTGCTTGACGAGGTGATTCGCAGTTCTCCTACGACAGGGTCACTGGTTTCAACGACCCCTTGACCAGTACCATCACTCTCCCGATCACCATACAATTCATTAACCCCAGTACCGCCTCCATGTTTGCCCCTTCGCCCATCTCCATGTCGACCATGTTTGGTTGCTTGTCCACGTTTACTTGGCGAAGGGACACTCTGACTCGACTCATTACTGTCGCTCACGCTAGTCTCATCTGGTAGTGCTCCAGAGATATCAACATGCTTCGAAGCAGATCTACTTTTGCTGCTCGTAGGCACAGTTGTCGTAGATGTATCACGTCGGTGCACGGTGAGCGAGTCATCAAAATGTACTATGCAATTGCCTAACGGTACTACTCACCGTGTTGTACGAAGTACCTTAACACAGCTTCTTCGCTTAGAAGAAAATCGATTCCCTCATTTCCGTTAGCATTACGACCCGGTATACGTAACGATATCTGTTGTCAAGACCGCTTCGAAGTAGCTTTGACGTCCATCCACCCGCTTTCAGCTACCTCCAGACATTATGGAAGTCGAATGCAGCTGATAATGGAGTGAGGCTTTTGTCTTGAGCACCTGGATGCCTCTGGGTAGTCCGTCGTCGTTACCGTCGCCACGTTTCTCTTGACCAAGGACACATATGAGAGCAAAGGGGTAAATCTAGGAATTAGTTGTCTGGGGGGGTAATGGGTAGTAATATCAAGTATGACAGGAATTTAGTAATTGCGTACAATGAATTCTGAACTTTTATTTAGATCGAAATGTACAGGTTATACATTAACATGTCATTGTTCAAAATCTGTATACTATAATTTTGTGGAAACTCGAAGTCGCGTCTTATTGGTTCACCGAACAAGGTGACGTATTTTTAGCCAATCAGCAAAACGTGAGTGGGGTACCGTATAATGAAACTGTGATTGTCGTGTCGTACAAATTCGTACCTAAGCGATGGTCCAATCATCACACTAAAAAGAGGCATTCTGCCTCGTTTTATAATGAAATATCTTAAATTTGTATACTTTACTGAAGTGGCTCACAACAGGGTTAACAATTGCTATTACGTTACTACGATAAACCCTAGGGCAAACTTGGTGTGTAGGACCGTGAATGAATCCCGTGTTGGAAACAATTAATGAACGAAACGACAGCATAGCTGCCAATATCACTGCTCCCAAATATGGTTTCCATGCAGGAGGTGTGGGAATAAATGAATATTGTCAGTAAAATGCAGAACTCCAATCTCTTCTGGAGCTGTTTGTCAAGACGTTGGGTCCTGAATTTTCTGACTAATGACTAAATGGCTGGTATACAGTTCCTAAATCATTGGGCTTTGGAGGGGCCATCGAAAGGATTTTTCAGAACATGACTCCTGCTCAACATGGAGGGTTACTACGTTGATTTATCTGCAATTAGAAATGAAGTCACACAAGCACGTGCTAGTACAATCACAACGCGGTCTCGTGCTTCCTATCACAGTACTATCATAAGGTTCCTGGTTGGATGGTGCGTTATTAACGCTCGTTGGTTATGAGCGAATTCGTCCAAGTTCAAAAGTTTGATACATCGAGAGACACTACAGCGCCTTCCATGGTTAGCGCTCTTTCTAGTATTCTTGCCAACCCACCAATTGGTTTTGAAATACTCACCGCACCAAATTTCTTACATGGATGCTTTCAATGATGAAATGTGACGTGTTGCAGAGAGAGAAAACGCGTCGTTGGATAAATTACGAGAACATGTTGTTGCAGGTGCTACGATGTTTTAGAGAACATAGCAGTTGAGGCAGGTATTCCAACATGCGCGAGTGTGACAAGCGCTGTGATAGCGTGTCTTGAGACTGCAGGTATTTCGGTCGATGTTGCAGCGTTCGAATGAGCATCACCAATCAATTTGTGACGAAGAGAACGTTGCAGGTGATGTTGGGGAATCGATTTCGACAGAAATATCTGTCACAACCGAAACCATCAAAACTACCCTGTTAACTAATTGGGAGGTAGGCTGCAAACGTTTCCAGAAAAATTACACTCTCTACAGGTACACCAGAGCAGGCATGGCCAATCTGGTGTGGTAGAGATGAAGCTAGACATTTGCCCCGACAGGAGATTACATCTAACTGATATAAGTACTCGCAATCAGAGAAAGTACTTTCGCGAGCTGCGATACCTGATGTACAAGTTGTAGAAGCGTACTAAAGTTTTAGGACTCGACACCAGCAGCAATGATTTTGCGGTGAAAGCGAACGTATATGAGCAATGCAAAGATGTTATTAGCATACGACGAAGAAGCGCAAACGTAGAGGATGCCAGCTAGTGTGGGTATCCGTTGCAACTACTATGAGGAAGATCGAAAGCACTGGTTGCTGCTCACGGAGCAACGCTGGAAAACGCGTGAATCGATTAACGCCAGCAGTCCTTGGCGACAACATCTGCAAAGAAACCTTTCTAACAGCATAAATACAATCTATTTGATTTCCCAATGTCATTGTCCAGACAAAAACAACTAGTGTCCTGAAAATTCCGCCAACACGTAAATGTCGAAACCCCACATTTCGAGAGAAACTTCTATATTTCATAGTCATCAATTGTCACTTTGATCATAGATGTGGAGTGGCTATAGATCTTGAAAACACTAAATCATATTCTACAATCCCCAATTAACCGGATACAGATTCGAAAACTTAAAACGTACCTGGTGGCTGAGTTGCTACCTTTGTTGCGCATGTTTAATTAAGTTCTGGTGATCATATTTCTAAACTCGTTAGAAATGGGTGCAATTCAACCAATCAGATTGGTCAAATTCCATCTTCAAGTCCGGCCAATGGCAGCCAGTCAAGGCAATCTGACCAATCGCGTTGGCCGGACTTGAGGCATGCGGTATCTCGGGACCTCCGATACAGCCTACTTGCAATTCGCTGATCATGCCGCGCGAGGACACCAAGCGACGTCTGTATCTCATCCCCTACTCAGTCCTACGGACTCCACCCACCACGATCATGTAGCTGACTCTGTGTGCTATCGAATGATATCCTTGTCGTCTCTGCAGGCACGCGTCTTGTGGACGAAGATGACGGAGACACGGTCGAGTTTACCACGTCCAAAGACATCACAGTCTTCCCGACGTTCGAGGCTATGGGACTCAAGGAGGACCTTCTACGTGGCATCTACTCATATGGTATGAGGCTTCTGACAAGTTTCACGCTCTCAATCGCGCTCAAGCCCTCACTAGAGCGTTAAATGTATTTGAACTGGTGTTTTAACGCATTTATTGCTGCTTCTTACGTGTTTTAACAGGTTTTGAGAAGCCATCAGCCATTCAGCAACGAGCTATCAAGCCTGCGATCCAAGGTCGAGACCTGATCGCCCAGTCGCAGTCAGGAACGGGCAAGACGGCCGTCTTCTCCATCTCCATCTTGCAATCTCTCGACACCTCCAGCAATGAGACCCAGGCCCTCGTGATCTCACCCACTCGTGAGCTTGCTGAGCAGACGCAGAAGGTCGTGCTGGCTCTGGGAGATTTTATGAATGTCCAGTGTCATGCCTGCATTGGTGGCAAGAGTGTGGGTGAGGACATCCGTCGTCTCGACTTCGGGGTGCAGGTGGTTTCCGGGACACCTGGTCGAATTTTTGATATGATTCGTCGTCGAAACTTGCGCACACGCAACATTAAGATGTTGGTGATTGATGAGGCGGACGAGATGCTGAACAAGGGCTTTAAGGAACAGATCTACGATATCTACCGCTATCTGCCGCCGTCGACGCAAGTGCTGTTGGTGTCGGCGACCATGCCGCAGGAAGTGCTAGATTTGACTCGCAAGTTCATGAATGAACCGGTGAAGGTGCTAGTGAAACGTGACGAGTTGACACTGGAAGGTATCAAGCAGTTCTTCGTAGCTGTTGAGAAGGAGGAGTGGAAGTTCGACACGTTGTGTGACTTGTACGACACACTGACAATTACACAGGCTGTGATCTTCTGTAACACCAAGCGAAAGGTGGACTGGTTAACGTCCAAAATGCGTGAGGCCAACTTCACGGTGTCTGCCATGCACGGTGACATGCCTCAAAAGGAGCGTGACGCCATCATGCAAGAGTTCCGATCGGGTGGCTCACGTGTGCTGATTACCACAGACGTCTGGGGCCGCGGACTGGATGTGCAGCAGGTGTCGCTGGTTATTTGTTATGACCTGCCAAACAATCGCGAGTTGTACATCCACCGCATTGGCCGTTCTGGTCGTTTCGGACGGAAGGGTGTTGCTATCAACTTCGTCAAGGACGACGACATCCGTATCCTGCGCGATATTGAACAGTACTATAGCACGCAGATCGACGAGATGCCGATGAACGTGGCAGATCTCATCTAGGTTGAGCATGGCCCTCACCCATGTCGTTCTCATTTGGATTAAACACTTGGAATACACCAGCTAGCAGTTCGTGCAATGAATGACCCAACCTCGGTTTAAAGCTCGTCGCGCTGAAGTCTCAACTGCGGAGATTGCTGATCGTGCGCATACCGAGCTTCTTCACGCTGCTCTAGTTGCGTCAGGCGTTCGTCCAGAATAGCCGAAATAGCGGCACGGAGCGGTGCCGTACTCTCAGGTGTAGTAAGCAGCTGTCGAAGTTGTTTCGTAGGCATGATCTGTAGCTCCTCAATGGTCAATGTCTTCGTTACCTTCTCTACAGAAGATGTCGTTGGCTGCTCTCGCATCTCCGGTTCCAGTAGCACGTCATTCTTACTGTCAAGGTCTCCCTCACGCTCCCACTTGTCGAATAACTCACGCCGACGTTGGCGTCGCTCCTCCACCATCTGCACCCAGAAATTCTCGATAGCATCCTCGTCCATCTCTGGGAACTCATCAATTGCAATGCTGCGTGTAGCATTAAACTTGCCATTCGCACGTTCCTCAATGCGCGGCTTGCTCTCCAGTACCATCATCTCAAAGTCCTCGACGTCCTGTTTGCTGCGAAAGTACGGGGACTTCAGCGCCACCTGCAAGTGGATGACATAATGGAAGTCCCCCAACTAGATTCAAACCACTCAAAGCATCAGCCTCTGCACAATGCAACTAACGCGGTTAGTACTGCACCTCCGTCGCTGCTGCGTGGATCTTGGCCAGCGACAATGTCGTGTAGATGCCAGAATCCGACAATGCTCGAAGTTGATTCACGGCAAACTATAGCCACAGCATAGCACAGTTACAATATCATTAGTGGTCATTACGCGTGTCATTGCTAGCACGAAACAGTTGATACATTGGCAGCGTCAGTGATCACAGGGTCATTTGGAGCTTGGGGCGTACGGACACTGGAAAAGTACGAACGAGGCGCGATGGAGGCCTCGACATTGTAGTTGCCCTTGAAAATGGCAATGGTCCAGATGAGCACCAGAACGAAGCTAGGAACAGCAGATGATGGCATGTCGGAGGAATGTCAATTAACGGAATCACGAAAGATCGCGGGTATGAACAGCCGCTTTGACAAGAAAATGGTTTGAATGGTTTAATTGATTTGTTTAGCGGTGAAGTACCCTGTAGTCGCTCTATGACAAATGCACGTTCCTGGTCCTGTTCGTCCTTGGTTCGCCTTCAACATGAGCCATGGCGCGATTCAAGAAAGTATTAGTGACGGGAAAATAACCACTCGAGAAAAAGTAAAGTAGAAGAGAGCGGATTCGGGGCCGAGCGCATCAATCCTCACCGCAAACCCTGGACTGGAAGCTGTCAAGAACGTCGCGAACAGACGCATATGACCGATCGGTTCTCGTCTGCACACGAACAGCCAGTCTCGTTATGTCGTGTGCATACACTCAAATTGCCACGTAGAAGCAAATACTTTCATTTCAATCTTTGTCGGATTCCCAAGTTTCACCGCCCTATTGCATCATGTTCAGATAAAAGACACAGGTTGATAGATGTCACCATCATGCCATCATGAACACAGCATCAATACTACAGAAGTGATACGATCTAGGGATTAAATGGAGTTCCAGGCGTCAAAGAAAATAGAATGTTTCTTAATTAACAACTCTGCTGCTTGGATGTCGTTGGTAACGTATCAAAAGTGTCTGGGACATGGAAATGAAAACATTTTCACTTTATTCTACACATCGTTCAGCATTGCTGGATTGCAATTCAAGACATGATGAATTGATGTGCTTGTAATGTTGTAAATGTGTAAGACATCTAGCAAACTTAGAGAAACGCAGCGAAGTCCCTCGCACAATGGCAAATTCGTCTCTGGTGTTACTGTGGGGGCGATTTCAATTTGTAGACACCGTCGTAAGCATCGTCTGTGCCCATTAAGCCGTGCAAATGTCCCGGAGGGACCGTGAGATTGAAGCCGGGCATCTGAGCCACACATGACTTGTCCATTTTCTTGAGATCTCCCCTGTTACGTACGTACGATGCGAGTATTTTGCTTCCACACGTCTCACTGCTCGGATCACCTGCTACCATTTGTGTCGACGAAGTGATACCATGTGGAGCGTAGTCAAACGAGATAAGCTCCTTGTTTGTGCCGTCAAGTGCCATTAGCAGAGCTTCAGCATACTTGTGGTGTGTCTGGGGATCGAGCTTTCCACTGAGCAGCAGAACACTAGCATGACTCGGAATCGTAGCACTCTTGTTCCAGTACTGATCGCGTTCATACATGATGGGGTTCGCGTCATAGTTGCTAAGACCGAACTCTTTGCACGAAGCCGACTTCTCTTTGGAAAACGCGCAATACACGGGGTCCATCGTATAATTCGGATCGTCCGAAACCTTTGCATTGGTGTACCGCTCCTTCATCTCGGCTTTTGACGGTGTAGGTATCTCCCACATCTCGGAAAATACGATAAGGTAGAAGAGTACATTTGACACATAAGCTTCATCCTGGCTTTCACCGCCAAGGACACTCGAGCTTAGGGTAGTGACGAATTTCTTGAGAACGTCAATGTCCTTCGGTCCACAACGATTGAGACGATACACGAGCGGTGGAATAAGCGTTCGCATGTACGTATCCTTTAGAAGCGTACCCAGCGTAAACCGGAGAGAGGACGATGGGAGACCGTCGAGACCTTTTGACTTCACATTGCTGATCAGCGTCGCACAGGTCGAGTTGCGTTCCTTGTCGAATCCGTCGATCAGGTCTTGCACAGTGTCATTCAATTTTTTGGTCGTAAAGTGAGTCTTACATCCCTCATCTTCATCGCATAAAGCGAAAAAATCGTCTCCAATATCGCCGAAGTTCTTGTCTGCCATCGACATGTACACAAATTTATCGGCAGGTGCTCCCGAGGAACTAGCGACACTGTCGAGAACGTATCCGTTTACCTCTGGAGGGGCCAAGTGGATCAGTCGTTCTACTAGCATCGTGCCGTAGCTCACACCGTAGACAATAGTACTCGCACCGTTCGTGTACTTGGAGATAAACGTTTTCAGATCCGTGGCAGCGCTTGTCACGGAAAACGATGCAAACTCGCCGTACTTGAACTGTAGATCTTGTGCACACATAGGCACTTCAGAGGCAATGAGATCATCTCCCAAGGGGGTCCCTGAGGTCGTCACCTGCGCTGCTACGCAATTGAACAGGGTGCTGCGTCCTGTACCACGGTGGTCCATCGTGTACACGTTCACAGCACCTTCTAGTTGTTGGTGTAGGTTGACCATATCGCTTTCCACTGTAATACAGAAGAGTAATCCTGTTAATGAAGCTTTGTCTAAGTAGGGATTGAACATCACTTACTTTGAGTAGAGGAGTAGCCTGGCCCACCCTGAAGCAGCCAAACGTTGGATGCAGCGTCGGGATTGCCAGCCGTAGCTTGCAGACGTTTCACGAAAATGTCAACTTTCGTCGACTCTACATCGTCTGGAGTCTCACAAATGCCCGGATAACACAGCGGTGCACTGTACACAGCACACTCTGCGTCTTGCCCTGGGGAGGGTCCCTCGTCGGAAAAAGTATAGTCATAGCAGGGATACCAACCGTTCAAATCACCTTTCGAAGCACTATTAGGAACGGCGGAAACATGAAAAGCCACCACCGCAAATGCAGTGATGTAGAGAAGTTTCATCCGAAAACTGTTGATGATCGTGGATGTTGTTGGTTGCCAGTCAAAAAGGAAATGAGGTTGTGTGCAGCACTTGTGGTCAACAAAGGCATTGGAGTAAACCAAGGAGCCATCTGTAGTAACAATCGTTGTGTCGTCATGACAAGAACGCATCACTATTGTACTGGCCAAAATAGTTTGTACCAAAAATTCTAACACGACCACATTTTCGTCGACTGCATCTCTAATATTAGGCGGACATGCATGGAACTACCCTTAAAATAATGCCTGTGATCTCCTCTTTCGATAACAGTTACCAAGTTTTCACGTTGCGCTTCACGAAGATGGTCAGGGGCAAGCGACTACGTGACAGTGAGCGTGCAATGATTGTGACCGCTTACAATTTCTTTCAAAAATGTGGTAAAGAAGGCAATAAAGTGTCTGGACGAACGCGCGAGCTTGTTCTTTAGTGACTTGGGACACCTACAAGCACAATTGGGGCCGTGTGGCGAGCTTGCCAGGCTCACAAACACTCCGACAGTTCCGAGGTACGCGCATGACTGCCATATTAACGATATATATCACTTACCTGTATAACTTTATACCTTGCTAGATACAAACCAGTGAAGATTCACGAGGGAGGCCAAGGAGTTATGAAGATGAAGACGTGTCACCAGCAATAAACGCGTACATCAATAAGTGCAACATTGAGAGACAACCAAATTACAGCTCAGATGGATAGTGAAGAAGTCTTTAGGCGCACCTATATTCAAATATCTCGGCGTGCAATGAGTCGCCTCTTAAGGTGTCTGGTGAGTTAGAAGAGATAGTAGATTTAAGTAAAGAACATATCACGTAAAAAAATGACTGGAAGAACGCATACAAAAGAATTCAAAAGGAAGAAGACAAGTACCTGCAGGTACTAGAACGCGAAGAGGTTGAGTGCGCCGATGCTGACGACGAAAGTGAGCTTAGTAATAGTCAGGATGAATACCCATAAAATATTATATTGATAAGTGAGATCCGATTTGCCGTGTTGTAATCATGAAGTTGGCCTCGACAGGAATTTCACTACGTTTAAACCTAAACACCATATGTTTCAGCACATGTTATGCCAAATGAGCCAATCATCCTCGCAGGTTCTGACTGTTGATTTGCTAACCCTACTGGAGCCCTTTCCCCAAACTTTTGAGTTTATGAAGCGATGTTTTCTAGGAGGTATATCGAGTGTAAGGAGTCCGAATCTGTCAAATCTGACCTCAAAATCGGAATCTACGGTCGAGATTACCCCTTATATCTAAATATCGTATATGGAAAGTTACCATCTTCTACAGGTAAAATGCCCTCAAAGTTTGGTACAAACTATTTTGGCCAGTACAATAAGATGAAAAGAGCACTGTTTGCGTGAGCTAGGATTCACATGATCGTGACGCAACCGCAAGAATTTGAAGCAGTTCTTGATTATGCAGTTCGGAAGTTGACGCACAGGAGACGGTCAATGCATTGCCATTAACTGCACGTCGACACAACTTCCACCGCATTATAATAAAGCTGGAAGGTCTCATGTATTATGGATTCTCGCTTCTTCGCCGGAGGCAAAGGATATTCCGCGTTTTCGGAAGTAATATTTACTTCCACCGGAACTTTGGTCCTGTACACCTAGATGCCACCGCAAGACTGATTTAACCGTTCATAACGGGCAACAGAAATGAAGAAAATCGATTATCCCATGCGTGGACAAGTTAACTAGCAGAAGGTAGTCAACTAGAGGGAAAGAGGACAGGTAGCGCATCGAAACAAGGTTGTTTCGCTTTTTCTGGGAGACCATTTTGATATGGATTATTGGGCTTGTTCGAGTAGGTGGCAATGTCTGCCTCTAGATTTGCTTATTAACCACTCCGGGTGCGTTCGGGCATTGGTGGAGAAGGTTGTGGCATAACACTGGCGTGGTTCGGGGAGGAAAGGTATGTATTATCGCAAAGCGTTCAATAAACAACGGCGTACAGTTAACATTGTTTATGGTACAGTAATCTGCGTCAATAAACAACGTCTGATAAGCTAAGTTTTCAAGGTGTATGATGCAATCGCGGAATAAACGAAAACGGGAAAACTGCATGTGTATTGATTTTAGTTCCTCAAGAAGTTGGCTCAAACCTTGTAAAATCATTTTGTCATGTATAGTAAAAGCCCGGCCTGGTCTTTTCGATGTTGCCTTCTTTTTCACCCTACGTGAGGCGACTCCTACTTGTCGGATCGGATGGTGCGTGGATACATCGCGAAACTCGCACATAATGTTTTTCCAAATAATAACTGTTCGGATGTGTGATAAGACGGCTGTCTTGATGTCTTTGCTTCTGTGCCTTCATCATCTTCGTTGAAATTGACAATATTTATATATATATATATAGATAGATATATTATCCGGTTATTGGTTTTGGCCCCCGTTGTTTATTGACGCAGAGTACTGTACGCTGGTACTTGCACTCCAACTGTACCAGTAGGCCACTATAATTGGAGAGCAATTCAAGTAGAGTTTTGTTCAACAAACTGACATGACGGCAAGGACATCCCCGGCTTTTGATAGTCTGCTTTTCAACTTGCTTTAAACCTTTTCACGAGATCGAGAAGAGCGTCGTCACTCTTTCAGAATGGGTACACAAGTTATACATTCCATACTGTATAGAATTCTATATGGTAGAATATCATCACTTCTCCGACCGTACTTAAGTGCGACCATTACAAAACTCTAGTAAAATTGTGCAAATCATCCGACCACATATCAAGTATGGTCCGTTCAAGTACCCAATGTTGCCCCTCCGCCAAGCGAAGGCTCGACTTGCGAGCCGTAGCGGGCTTAGGGTTCTGTCACCTGCTATCTGAAGGGTAGTTGGGGTGAGGTAGGGTGATAGTTAAGGTGACAGTCCCTCTATTTGCCTGGTTATGCTTAGGGTTAGGGGTCGGAGAGGTCTGATATCTCATGGTATGGTAGAATATCATCACTTATCCGACCGTACTTAAGTGCGACCATTACAAAACTCTAATAAAATTGTGCAAATCATCCGACCACATATCAAGTATAGTCCGTTCAATATAAAGCGATATGCAAGCTCTCTGATTGGTCGGAACCAGGGGGCGGATGTCATCTTCAGTGCCTGCGGGTTGGAGCCCGTGTGCGAAGCACACGGATGCAAACCCAGGACCCAGCGTTGCCCTTCCGGCAAGCGAAGGCTCGACTTGCGAGCCGTAGCGGGCTTAGGGTTCTGTCACCTGCTTTCTGAAGGGTATTTGGGGTGAGGCAGGGCGATAGTTAAAGTTGACACCCCCTCATTTGTCCTGGCTACGCTTAGGGTTAGGTAGGTCGGATAGGTCGGAGGGTCGGATATTTTATGGTATGGCACACAGCCGATAAAGTTGGAGTTATTAATAAAATATATTTTTAAATTTCGCAAAAATCTGTAAAGTGTTACAGTGCGAGCCAAATCAATTGAACCGCATTTTGGTGGACTTTACCGGCCGTATCTCGGCTTGTTAGAAGGGTGGGGAGATGCTATTTAGATATGTTTTTGCTACAGTAAACAGCTAGACGACGCATGCGCTAACACTACATTTTTCAATCTCTTTGACTTGGCTAGCAAACAAAAAGAAAGTTCTAGTGCCAACGACAGAATTATAGTACCTGACCCTTTACTGTCAAAACACACAACTTATATGAATTCCAGAGGCGCATAATACCATGGACGAGAGAAGGACACTGAAGCATTAAATCGTAGGGAACTTCATTCAAATTTGGACGATAGAGCGACAGTGCACCTCCGACCAAGGGAGAAAGGTGAAGCACTAGAAGCGCGTATCGGTCGACTACACGCCCAAATTTCATTTACTGCAGGTTCTAGACCCTGCCAAGGACGCAAGCGAAGCTATCGCCAAATTCTATCCATTAATCAATAACTCAGCTGAACAAAAGAAAAAACTCAAGCTGATTTTGTCGTGGAGACATCAGTGTAAGTGAATTGAACTAATGCGCAGTAAAGATAAGGGGCACCTCAAAAACTTCTGCAGGGTAGGTATTGCCTCGTGATCCCGAGGAACATAGCGATGTGGCTTAAATTAATGAGGCATAGAGGGTTGTCCTCCTTCGGTTCAGATGCTCCAGTTCAATGCGCTTGAATTCACCTTAGAGAATGGTTTTTCGGTGGAGATATTCACTGGTTCGTATTCGTGGCGAAAGAGCTCACGACGACTCGGTGGATTTATATGACAATTTAACCAAGAGGTCTGATGAGGAAGCTCACGTAATTCACTTTAATGTGCTTAACACCTTGTGCACGAACGGTACTCGCCTCAAACGCTCAAGCGAATGTCGTAAGATACGACATACAACAACACTTAGTATTTCGATAGACCATATGTTTGCCCCGGGGATAGGTGTATAATTATCAACAGGCTTTTCAGCCAATGTCGTAAGTGATACACCATTCGCATAGAGCATTCGCTGCTCAATGTCGTAACTAAACCACTTGCAGATAATAGATGGCTGAAGAGGTGCACTACCTGGCACCTCATTTCAGAAAAAAAGATACATCGGTTCAACAAAATCTGCATTCAACCACATGAAGCCCACCAGTCATCAACTGAAACGCAGCCTAGACACTTACATGCAGTTGTCCTCACTGTCACCGTCGTCGCTGTCCCCACCATCACTTCCTTTCCCGCGGCAAATCTGGTGCTTTCGCGGTGCCATCCTGCGCTTTCCAGTGTTCTTGCCGGGTCGGTGCATCACTACGCGCTTTCCTAATTTGGTAGAAATGTCTTGCCCGGCGCCAATATCGTCGTGCCAAATCTCAAAACAAGTCTTGGCGACGCACTTGTAGCCCCGACGGGTTTTATTGCATAACCAGCACTCTTCGTCGTCAATGGAACAACGTTCATAAAAGTATGCGGTTGTGAAGGACTTCTTCTTGTCGGCGCGCAGGAGCGCACGGACCTTGCACGACGCGGCGCTTCTGAACGCCGCTGACGGTGACCCAGTCTCCTGATTGCTGGAGGGCGTGTGTCAGACAGACGGGAGTGCGCTTTCGCTTTTGCCTGGAGAGAGGTGTTGTTGCTTGCACTTGCGATACCTCCAGCTGCAGTAGCTGGTTTTGGAGGACGGAAAGCCACTCCGACCGTTTCATGGTGACTGTTTCCTTGATCCTGGTCGCCTACTTGTGGGACAAATACGCGTTCACCAGTGCCAGGTCAAGTAACCCCAAGGACAAGTCCTTGTAGTCTGGTAAATCGCGTAGACATCTGGAGCGAGTAACTATGTAGACGGAGTTGATCGTGGCAATCAACCCTCTTATTCAGTTCTGGTAGTCGTTGACGGCGTTCGGACACCCTACTTGTACTTAACCTACTCGCTTCAGCTTCCTCTCGATCGGAGAAACTGTCATTATGGAGTCTGTGCAAAGGTAGTAAACAGGTTTTCGATTCCACCAGAGGAACGAGAGCATGGTGGGGATGGTGACGGAGCGCGAGGAGACGAAGGAATCACGGGGTATGCTTGCTGGACGAGTTTTGCTGTCTGACTTAATGCTCTTGTTGAAACCCAGCATTTGTTCGTCGCTATAGGCCCACTACATATTGTTCATTTTGAGCAGCTATATAGCGAGTAGCACAAGAAGAATAGTACCTGTCGATGGCGACGGCATGCCTGTTGTGACGAGATTTCGTAGTGAGTGCACACTTCAGGTTCCGCACGAACGGCTGCTAGTCCAGTTTTGGAATCAGCCATTATCGCCATCCCCAATGTTGTTTTACACTTGCCCACGTAAACTTCAAATCTAGGATAGTTACGGCTTACAGAGATGTTAGCATCCAGATATAAGCCGTTAGTTACGACATTAAAAACCCTGTGGAAATAGACTGTCCTTGCGTCACACAACACATATAGTTTGGAGCCGTATCGGTGCGGCGAATCAGACATGAACATGCGAGTAATGCTGTGCCTCGACGTGGC